>JADWQK010000406.1:600000-802370 GCA_017933935.1 Sesamia nonagrioides | reverse complement strand
TCCTTCCATAAATATGCTCTCTCCGTTAGCCACATTCACCTCTGTAGACCTGGATCGCTCAAAGTCCATCATCTGATCCTTGCTGTTACACATAATTATGGTTTGTACAACCGGAATCAACATACCAAATTTGACGTTTTGGATACACTGACAATGCTGTCAAAAGAGTACTGCTATCCTTCTTCGGCTTATCTTTTCCAACAGAATATGAACCCTTCATGGGACAATTCTTTTTCATATGGCCTGCCTTCTTGCATCTGAAGCACTTGTACACTTTCTTTGTAGCCAATGCGCTCACATCTGGTACCTCTTTGTCATCCCTACGCAACTGTTCCAGCATCAGTTTAGACTTCACGACTTCACTGGTCAACTTACTGTCAGAATTTTCTAGAGCCATTATTAATGGGTCAAAATCGCTTGTTAGCCCACTTAATAAAATGACAGCAACAAACTCATCATCTAAAGGTGAACCAATATCAGCCAATTGTTGTGCTAACTCTGTGACTCTCGTTATGTACGCTTGCATGCCTTCCATCTCCTTCAATTTCACCCCAAAAAGCGATCTCAGCAACCCTAGTCTTCTGCATAGGCCCCTATCTTCATAAGTTTTTTGCAAACATGTCCAAGCTTCATAAGCAGTTTTAGCGTTGCGCACATGCTGCAAAGCAGACGGTCCAACAGACAGACAAATTTTCGCGAGTGCCTTTTGTTTCTTACGTTCATCTTTGCAATCTTCCGATTCAATGGTTTCGTACAGGTGTTCGTGTATTAGGATCATCTTCATAATAAATTTCCAATTATTATAATCCTCCATCCTTTTTAATTTGTCTATTGGAATGCCCACTGAAGATCCTGAAACCCCTGAAGCCATTTTGTTGAAAAACGTAACTGACGTGAAATTTTGAAATAATACTTATTTCCACCAAAACACGCGAAAATAATAATTTCGACGCGAGACTAACGTCCTGGGCCCATAACCCGTTGGGTTATGATGGAAAAAAGTAATTACCCAGGAGATGTTTTAATGAATTTATTTATTAGACGACACCATCGTTCACATGACAACGAGAAGTCAGTGACACCAACCGACAATATAGAGAATTATAAAAATATCTAATTACAATCCTCTTTGGTTTGATATTGGCGAAGTTTACATCTCCAACAAATGCATCCCATAGAACACCGACATGCTCGCTACTCTTCTTCTTCGTTTTCGTGAGGAATGGGCTCGATAATCGTTTCGAACCAAATCTGGGTCGCCAGTTAGCCTCTTCGCACGCCTCTTTACGGAATTCAAAGTTGCCAAGTGGCATTTTGCAGTGACAGCCCAATTGTGGCTACAGTACTCCATACATCTGTGCTTTGTATATCATTATTCATAAATTTAGCAATTATGACAGACAACTCCCGCTTGACGCTGATTTTCAATAGCATCTGATGTGTGAAGCGACGGATGTAAATCAGAGTTTTACAGTGCAACGTGACGTGTGCATACAGTTGTTGAGTGATTTTTATTGTTGTGATATTTTTGTATCATTGTCATTGTGCTAGAATTTCCGGAGAATTTTGCAAATGTATTATTAGCTAGATTGGATACTGCGCTTCAAACATACCCAGGAAGGTCGTGGCTTTGTTGGAGTAATATATAAATAATATAAATTTAGCTTCACTTTTCTTGGACTGACCGACATTGACTATTCAAAAGCACCAACTGTTGGTTAATTTGAAATAAACAATTTTGATTTGATTTGAATAAGTTGAGTGGTTCATTCGTTTCTCCATAGTGTGCAAGCCTTGGCCACTGCACTGTTTTTGGAGGAAAATTGATGTCTTGGAAATGTTTTTCGGATTTAAACGCCTCGTCTTCGGAAAACATATTTAGATTATTAAAAAGTTGATTGGATCATTAATTAAGCCTATAGCATTCAACTATTGGTCATTTTGAACGCGAAGCTCTGTCTTTAGCTTATCGTCTGCACGACCAACTTTTTCAAGTGATACATCTTGCTGTATTAGGAACTAAATAAAACAATGGAAATCTGACTATTCTTTTTTTAAATGTAACCCTTCTGTTTTCATAAATCTACAATGTGATTTGATTTAATTTTTGTTGTTTCTGTTTGTGGCTCCAATTGCCCAGTGGACAAATTCATGAAATAATTCAATCGAATGAATATAATCAACTAGACTATGTGTACCCAAAAGATTATGTTTATCGTGGATTTCAGTATCATTTTGATAGGAATTTCTCATTTGATTTATGTAGTTTTGGGGCAAACGTTGTGACGTTATTATGTAATAGAGGCAAGTGGACAGAGTTGTTTTGGAAAGTGGGGTTATCGAACAGCCACTTCGCAGACCAAGGCACATCTCCGAGGCGAAGCTGTCGGTTTGCCTATTTGAATTGTGATTGTCTAGATTGTAGGGTATAATTACACTTCGTGCTTGAAATAAAAACTCCACCTACGAAATGGACCCTTACAACCACACCAAGATGCTGACAACCTCACCGATCCGCCGTCTCTGACTTCGACATATTATTCATAAGATCATACTCCACGTGATCAGAGCTGTAGGTACACGTAATAGGCCATTTGCTTACTTATTCGTTAATTGTTACATCGGGAAGAACCGATAGGATCTACGTGGTATGTTTCTAAAATAAAAATTAAATTGTTCAGAGCGAATCGTTCATCATTATTTTCGTGCCATTTGTGAGCTCATTATACACAATGAATATTCGGCGACTCGTTCGTTCTATATCACAATACTTTCTGGTTACTGTTGCGCTGGTGCAGTGCCTTGGGCATGTTTACGGACGCACATGTTGAGGGCTTCCGTAGGTTACGAGGGTTACGTAGTACTCCGCAAGCAAAGCACCGCATCGCTGGGAGATTGCGTATAGGCTGGAGATGCGTTGCGTCCAGCACTGGGTTTATACTCACATTAGGGAATAACCTATATAGTTTTTATTTGTGCTTACTGAATTTTACATACTTTTTTTTTTAATAATTATAAACTAGTGCTTTACTGCAATTCCGTGTGTGAGTGATGCAATCGTTGATAAAGCGCGTTAGATTATTAAGCTTATTCACTTAAAAAACTTAGTAAATAGTAAGGAAGACGGCATTTGAGCGAGATGATGCAATGGTAAACCTAACGATGCTGCGCCAGAGGGAGATTGATCTGGCGACCCTTCACTACCAAACTCCCGACACAACAACACTTGGTGCATCGTACCCGGCACACATGGCAACACAACTGCTCAGACCCGCCCTCCGTGCGGATTCACCAGACATTATGCTGGAACACGACGAATCGCTTGGCGGTAAGACTTTGTATCATGGGCGGTAACTTTTGCCGGCAGCCGATGTTATGGCCTACCACAGAGCTTATTTGCACCGATACATATTTATTTTATTACATTGGGTTTGCCATAATGAGGCTGAAAAGATGAAGATTAATTTTATTTTTAAATTGTTTACTACTAACATAAATTTAATTTTTACTTGTTCTTTTAGCTATTCTGTGATTTGTTATTGTTTTTAGGTATCTATTCATTGGAAACAAAGTTTCAGGTGTTCCCTGCTGAATCTCTTTTGCTTCGCTTGCGTCAGTACATCTATATACGGAGACGAGAGACTGGGGTGGGGGAGTCCAACTTTTGTACAGGCTGCTAAACAATGATATATCGTATCTAGCTCCTTAAATAACGCTGAAGTAATTTCATTTGCTGTATAAGTTCAGCAATTTCGTTTCTTTCATGTAACTTTACCGACAGTTGTAAACTAATATTTAACTTCTGTCCGTTTCTAGATAAAATAGAAAGATGCATCGAAATTAAGTAAAGTTTGTACACATGTAGGTACATGTTTACAAACTTATTAATGTATGATAAATATTTGATGATTTATGTATATCATCAAATATTTATTATATAATATAATATTATACATTATATAATACATTATATTATACATTTTATTTTTATCAAGAAAGTCTATCGAGACCGCATTGACGCTTTCGAGATGTGGTGCTGGAGGAAGATGCTTCAGATTCCTTGGACACCATTCCGCACAAATGCATCAATCCTTCGAGGGCTGGGTGTCTCAATAAGACTCTGCTCTATCTGCCCTCGAAGAATTTTGGAGTATTTTGGCCATATTGCCAGAAAGGATGGAGACAACCTCGAACATCTGATGGTTACTGGGAAGGTGGATGGACGACGTTCCAGAGGTCGCAGTCCAATAAGGTGGACTGACCAAATTCGTTCCTCTCTGGACACCGGCCTGCATGATGCTATACTCGCGGCCAGGGATCGTAACAAATGGCGAACTATTGTGAAGAAGAGGATAATTCCACAGGGACATCACGACCCTCAGTAATGAGGAGAACGACTTGAGGAGGAGGACATTATAATGTCCTCCTCCTCAAGTCGTAATGTATTATACATTACGTTTACATTACAGGATTAGATATTATATAATATACATTACATTGATTACATTATATAATATCTAATCATGTGATTTTTATCTATGTTCATAGTACTAGCTGCGCCATCCGGTTTCACTCGCGTAGGTTTCGATACGTTTTTTATACACTCCACTCCTATTGGTCGGAGCGTGATGTTGTATAGCCCAAATAGTCCGGGAGGCAGCGGCTATTTTGGTTAGTGTTTTTATGCCGATCTTTACTTCACAATACTAGTGAAGGAGCTGTTCCTGATGACGAAAGTGAAGGTCAGCTGACGCACCTGCGGGGGCGCTTGCTATGAGACCCCATAGAACACGTCAAAAAATAATAATCTGAAAAATATTTTATACCACATGAAATTTTTTTCACGTGTTATTGACATTGAGTACAATTAAAAGAAAGTAGTCAGCTGCACGGCTGAGGGTGGATTATACGTCAGCTGAGCGTGCGAAGTAGCCAAAAAAATAAAAAAATAAAATTATTTTATGCCGATTGAAATTTTTTTTACATGATTTTAGACATCTACAGAAACTTGATATTGATAATCAGCTGCATATACAGTGGGGGAAAACACGTCAGCTAGAGCAGGAATGTATGACTGCGCGTATATATCTCTATGACTCGCGGAGTTTTTAATGCTCCGACTGACGCCTTTCCCCCCAACGGACAATCAGCTGACGAATATTTTCTTGTATCTATATATTAACAGTATAATATAACAAACATTTCATGTCGTCTTTTAACAATTTACCCAAGATTTACCTTACAGCTTATTGTCTTCCCTACACAGGTATTTTACACCTGCGTTCCTGCGTCCCTCTCCCCAAAAAGGGACAGCTGCGTTTCGGCTTTGTTCCTTCATTTATACCCAACAGTTGAAGTAAGACATTCAGTTGAAGTAAGACATTCTGACAGCCTCCGTGGCGTAGCGGTAGCGGACGCGGCCGCTGCGCAAGGTGGCGCGGGTTCGATCCCCGCACAGTGCAAGTATTTGAATGCATGAATATGAATATTTGCACTAGTCTGTTCGTGCCTCGGAAAGCACGTTAAGCCGTTGGTCCCAGATGCCATACGAACATTTAGTGGCAGTCGTTACGGGTTGTTGGAGCCCTCAAAAGTCCAACAATTGGTCTAACTGCAATGCTTCGATGTCGCCTTCGGGTTGTGGAGGTCAGACGGCAGTCGCTTCACGGAAAATGTCAAAGTTTAGCCATATCAGCAGTTGGACTGGTAAAGCGGACCGCAGACTCCACCTGCAACTGCTCAGACAACAGACCCCACAACTGCTAAGACCCGTCCTCCGTAAGAGGGAGACGGGTCTGAGCAGTTGTGTTGCGATGTGTGGCGGGTACGATGCGCCAAATGTTGTTGTCTCGGGAGTTTGGTCGTGGAGAATCTCCAGATCAATCTCCCTCTACCGCAGCATCGTTTGGTCGTGTTGGTCTTGGGTTTAACATTGCATCACCTCGCTCAACTGCCGTCATCCTTCCTATTCCTAAGTTTTTTAAGTGAATAGGCTTAATAAACTAGTGCGCTTTACCATCAACGATTGCATCACTGCTTACCGTCAGGCGGGATTGCAGTCAAGGACTAGTTTATAATTATTAAAAAAAAAGACATTCCTACTAAGAGAACGTGTGGTGTTATTCGAAAAGAAAATAACCTCAATACAACCATTTTGTGTGTTTTGTAATAAAAAAAATCTGCAAAACTGATTATTTTCACTGCAACGCAGAAGTATAAAAACATATTAGAAATACGTTAAACTATAGATTTGGCATTGAGTGATGCGAAAGTGCCGTCCGTATGGCAATAACGCTGACTGCAATCCATTGAACTTGCAAAAAAGAATCGATGGTTCGTTGTTCCCGCCCTGTAAAGCTGAACTGCAACAACATTTTCTTCGAACGGCATACAGAGTGGTGCTGACAATACGACAATAAATGAAAACACAGACCATGCTGGTTCATAGGAATAATCCTGAACCATAGAAAAAAACCTAGCAACAAAAATAAAAAAATTAAAATTTCCTAATATAACATCCTTTAAAATATTGGTTCAATGACCTCCAATCAGCGGGCGACAGCGCGTTACTGTATCGACTTGCTTTTTCGCGCCATTATTATTAAAGTTTAGTACCGCTGGATGCGGCGGTCATCAACCTGTAAGCGCTACCTTATCAACATGTACATCATGTAGAAAATGTGAAAAATGAAAAATGATTTCCTGTGACGAAACTAATGGATATATTTATATAATTTTTATGGGTACACTGATAATGTTTAATGGGTACACTGAAAATTTATTGTCGTATTGTCAGCACCACTCTGTATATCGCCCACCTTTGGAGCCATGCTCACCGTTCCATGCCAACTGATTATGGATGGGGAGAATCTGATGAAAAACATTATTTTAAATGGTTTATGGGTGATCAATTGCCGCTATCCATCACTAGCATCACTAATCGCGACATGAACCCACATGGTATGAAAAAAAAATATCTTCTTTTGATTTCTGGCAAATAATATTTACCTACATGATTTTGTTAATTAATTGATTGATATTTTTACAGAGGATGACGAAACCGAGAACGATGGAGTGTGTGACATAAGCATCGATAATTGTGATGACGACAGTGATGCAAACGAAGATGATTCATAAAAAAGATATTGTTTGATGTATATTACGATTTTAATGTTAATTGGAATAAAAATAATCGAATAAAATTACGTTTCAATTAATCCGAATATTACAAACTAATAGAAATCATATTAATGATGTTACCGCTTCACTCCCATGAATCTTGGGTAAATTGTTAAAAGACGACATGAAATGTTTGTTACATAATACTGTTAATATATAGATACAAGAAAATATTCGTCAGCTGATTGTCCGTTGGGGGGAAAGGCGTCAGTCGGAGCATTGAAAATTCCATGAGTCATAGAGATATATGCGCGCAGTCATACATTCCTGCTCTAGCTGACGTGTTTTCCCCCACTGTATATGCAGCTGATTATCAATATCAAGTTTCTGTAGATGTCTAAAATCATGTAAAAAAAATTTCAATCGGCATAAAATAATTTTATTTTTTTATTTTTTTGGCTACTTCGCACGCTCAGCTGACGCATAATCCACCCTCAGTCGTGCAGCTGACTACTTTCTTTTAATTGTAATCAATGTCAATAACACGTGAAAAAAATTTCATGTGGTATAAAATATTTTTCAGATTTTTATTTTTTAACGTATTGCGCAGCTTCCCAATCTCGCATCCACCGCAACTGGACCAGCTGACGATCGATTTCGTCATAAGCCACATGCATTCTGTTTTCTGTATTAACATCAGCCGGCATAAAATGACTTGTTTAAAAAGCCGCTGCCTCCCGGACTAAAAGCCTTTCTTGATTAATCCGACCAGTAGTTCCTGAGATTAGCGCGTTCAAAGAAACAAACAAACTCTTCAGCTTTATATATTAGAATAGATAAATTAATCAAACTTTATCTTTTCTAAAGCATCTAGAATAAAACACAAAGTGCTTCAATTTAATTTAATATCCATTGGTGCTTGTTGTTTTACAGCCTCTTTTCCGTCAGAAAATAGTTTCTACACATTCCTCCACTAATCCCGGGTATTCGTTGCAAGCTCCGTTGTAGTTCCATTTAGGACAATGCTGTAAGCAAAGTAAAATAAAATTGTGAATTTACTGATTATATTCCAGAGATTTTTATAAATACACAAAGGGTTTTATTTATTACTAGCGGCCGCCAGCGACTTCGTTCGCGTAGAGTTAGTTATGCTCCGCTCCTATTGGTAGCAGCGAGATGTTATATAGCCTAAAGCCTTCCTGGAATAATGGGCTACCAAACACAAACAGAATTTTTCAAATCGGACCAGTAGTGCCTGAGATTAGCGCGCACAAACAAACTCTTCAGCATTATATATTAGTATAGATAATGTTTACGATAGAGTCCATTTTATGTACTCCATACTAATATTATAAATGCGAAAGTAACTCTGTCTATCTGTTACGCTTTCCCGCTTAAACCTTTCAACCAATTTTGATGAAATTTGGCACAGACAATCTTTAGACCCTGAGAAAGAACATAGTCTAAATTTTACTTAAAAAAATTGATATACCCGAGGGAAATCTAAAAAGCGCGATATAACCGAATTCCACGTGATCGAAGCCGCGGGCGGAAAGCTAGTATTACATATTTGGTTTAAATAATTATTATCTTGTGTAGGTCACACCATGGTCACACTGAATAGGTAGATAAATAGTTTAGTTGTATGTTGTTATATTGCTAATCTTCTTCTTCTTTTCTTCTCAGCCTATAGAGGTCCACTGCTGAACTAGGCCTTCCCCAACGATTTTATTCCATTAGGGGCATTGCCATAATCCCCACGCTTGGCAGGCGGGTTGAGTATCGCAGTAATTTGTTTTTCCACATCAGAAGCGCTGCTGCCCACTTCCCTGGTGAGAATTCCCTTAGTTGCCTCTTACGACACCCATAGCTAATAGTTTTGAAAAATTTGTTTTATATACATTTGTCTCTTATATTTTTCAGATCATAAAGTTTACTGTTAGAATGATAATATCACAGATGAACAAATTAAATATACTACTTTTACTTACATACAACATTTGCGCCATAACACAGAGCTTCATTTTGATAAACTCGCAAAAGTCTTCAGGTCCATACTTATCGATGTCTCCGCTAAAACATTTTGATGTGATGTCTTTCATCAGATCCGTTTCGGCTCCCAAGTTCTTATTCATAATGTCTTCAAGTTTTTTCTTGTCTAATTTGTTGTCATCAGTAACGAAACCTGTCTGCTTAGCGAAACATAGGTGGTGTTCACACTGAAAATCATACTAAAATAGTTTATTAGCAAAAAGTTCCTTCTATTTCGATATTTCGACATCTTATTTGAAGAAATCTTAAAATATTTTTTCTTCATGGAAAGTAAATTGAATTCTAAGGCGCGTTTGATTGGAGTAAATCGAGACAAAATAAAAAAAAAGAAAACTAGGTTCCTTGAGCTTATCGAGTTTTTTGCCATAATGTAAACAGCAGCTATTTCGAGCCAACACATTGGGCAACGTTTGAAAATAAATTATGTCAACTATTAATAAACTTACTAAAGCTGGATCCACGGTAACTTGAGAGCATTTTTTGTACTCCTCTGACTTCAAGATTTCATCGTGATAGTCGGACGTTTTCTTGCAACAACGCATTACATGCTAAAAAAAAGTAACGATATTTAAGCCAAGAATCCTATTTGTTTAATTTTTGCCTGGACTTGTATAATTTACTGAAAAAAAAAAAACGATGTTGGTTTTGTTTAGTACGCTTTCACGCAAAATCGCAAAATCGGCGGAACGGCTAAGTCAAATCTGACAAACGAAAAGATGACCGGTGTTAAGATACAAGATAATTCTTATTCTAATGTTTCCACGGGATTTAGACTTATTTGTGTAAAACTTGGGACTCAGCTAGGTTTAGATTAAGGTGAGTACTTACAGGACTAAATATGTTTTCGCATTCCCTCCTGTCTACGTCAGCCTGTAAGTAATAATAAATTCATCTTGTTATTGCTTTCCTTACAATCATCAATCAGCATCAACAACACCCACTGTTTTATCGTCCAACAGCAACCTTTTTATCATCCCACTACTGGGCATAGGTCTCCATTCATACAGAGAAGGATTGAGCGTAATCATCACTCTTACTCAATGCGGGTTGGTGATTTCAGACTTAAAGTCCAGGTTTCCTCAAGATGTTTTCCTTCACCTTCTAATCAGTCATTGGTGTTCAAGGTATTCTTAGAAAGTACATATAACTAAGAAAAGTTACTTTGGTACTTGCCTGACCTGGAATTGAACACATTTTTTTTTATAAGTTATAAACTAGCGCTTGACCGCAATCCCGCCTGATGGTAAGCAGTGATACTTGAGGGGCTGCTATTTTAAGCATTAGGCCACCACGAATTATTACAATATATGTAGCTATATATGAAGATTCCACAAGAAGTCAACCCCAAAGTAATTTTAAAAAAGCAGATGAAGATATGGTATCTTTACAAAATATAATATACTGTGCCATTTTTGGCATCAAAAAACTTATATAATTAATTATTATTTTTCTTACCAAAACTGTGACAGCAACGATGCTCAAGATCACAAAACAATACATGCTGAACCAAATGCTAAACTTGAAGAAAAAATCGCGGCATATATATGATAATTTTATAATAGTATTTATGTTCAGCGCTAGCTAAATACCATGAAATTGTCACACTGACTGTATCGAATAATTACATTAATAATAAGGTATAAATAAGTCCTAATAAATGTAAGTAGTGCTGTCTGTGTGTCATATATCAACCAACGGTGTGACTACCCACAGTGAAGAGACCTGTTGTTTGGATAGACTTACGCATAGACAGTATTAATTTTATCGACTGGAAAAATAAGTTTCTGTTTAGGGTTTGGGTTTGTACCATGTTTTACAACTCGTAAATCAGAGCTTAACATTACCAGAGACAATATCTATTATTTCGATAGATTTCGTTTTTATTATTTACCTACCTATAATGAAACCCGCGCAAGTGGAGCCGCAAAAAAAGCCATAAGTGCGCTACTAAGTAAACCCTTAATAATACACATAAGCGTTGCGCTGATTCTATCAGTTATATATAATTATACCTACAATTCGATTCATCTGTGTTCCTTTCAATAGCCTCAGTACCCAGCCGCTGTCATGTACCGTCTCTTAGACTGTCACAAACATGCAAAATGAATTACCATGGATTCATGACACGATTGTGATTTCATTCAGACCGGTACGTAGCGAAACACGTTATTTAAAAAGAAAAAGAATTGAAAACATTTTGTGGAAAATACATCTTTTCCATAGGGTGAAAGAGGCCAGATGTAATTTGCCGGCTTAAGTACTTAGCAAGTCTTTCTTCAGGTCCAGTCTTTGAAATCGGGAGAAATGAGACGTTTTTAAAGCCGGCTAAAATTATTATGGATAGGTTAGCCAAACAACGAGCTACTAAAAAGTTTGGAGATTTCTGATAAAACACCGGTAATTTAGATGTCTCTCTGCCAGCACAATAGGGTTGAGTGCCCATCCATGGGAAAATGCGCACATGTTTAAAGAGCATTTTCAAGTTCATTTGAATCTCGGTCCCTCAGCCAAAATTATATGATATGTTTTTCAGCTGAGCCGAGACAAATCACCGGAATATGATGGGCTTAGTATTGAGCATTTGAGGCATGCAGGTATACATCTACCGGGAGTCTTATCTATGTTTTTCACAATGTATATTAGTCATTCGTACTTACCTACTAGTGTGATGAAGACCAGTGGTTCGAATTGTAAGGAAGAGGACGGGTGATATCTCAGACAAAGGTAATTACCGTCCCATTTCCCTTGCGATACTAATAGCAAAGGTGTTAGACGGTATGGTTGATATTTAATGAAATGAGAACATTCATCTTCTCGATGCATAGTTCGGGTATCCTTCTGAACTTTTTTTGTTCTGACTGCAGAACGTCGGTGTAAGGCTGTTTTCTTGATCTTTTCAGGGCCTTCGATTTTGTCACGTATGATGTGCTCTGGGTGAAGATGATAAACAAGAGTATACCTCGGAAATTTGTGAACAATTTTGCCATTAGTATAGTAAATAGATCAATCATGTGAAATGCCACGATATGCTCTCTGCACCGAATAGATTGGAGCACAGCGTGGGACAAGGAGGTTTGATGTCTCCCAGGCTCTTCAAACTCGACGTAGAATACCTCATAGAGGGACATAACAGCATACGTGTCGGATGTAGTGTTGATGAGATTAGCATAAACAGCATCAGCTATCCTGACAGCCTTGGTTGGTTGGTGACAAATACCATGAAGTGGGACCCGAGCTACTTATAAGCAGATCAGTAATTAAAAGGGTATCCACACACACACACACACACACACACACACACACACACACACACACACACAAATACCTAGGTCACCTTATTTTCGACAACATTCAGGGCCATGTAGATATATGTAGAGGGAGCGCAGGGCACGCACTGTTCGGTGCAATATATTGGCCTGTAATTTTGCTCAGTGTACAGACCGAGTAAAAATAGCTATTTTCAAGGCCTACTGCTAGAGTATGTGGTGTGGACACGAGTAGTCTTAGGGCTAATCACATAAAAAGTCGCTGTTTGTCCTACGTTTTCAGTACCACAATGGCTTCAGAATGCTGTTGGAACTTCATCGCTACTGCAGCGCATCGGAAATTTTTACATAATATGCTCATACCAACGTGTGTCATGGGATTGTTTGCAAAAAACAGCGTCACTCCTGAAGAGAGTGAGAGACAATTGCAACAGCATCCTGAAGATATGGTGGTTAGTACTAATCTATCTATACTAATATATAAAGCTGAAGAGTTTGTTTGAACGCGCTAATCTCAGGAACTACTAGCCCGATTTGAAAAAATATTTTTGCGTTGGATAGGCAATTAATCCAGGTAGGCTTTAGGATATACAGTATGTTAACTAACAGAGGGTGTTCCCGTTAACCCGAAATAGTATAGCATACATACATGCTAAAAAAAATATTTCCATTCAAAAACAAAATGTTTTAAAATTTTTTCCAAAAAGAAAATATTCAATAAAAATTTTAAATTGACATGTAAAAGAAACACACTGTACACGCGAACATGAAAGACGGCAACGTCGCAATTTATTTATACATGACGACTACTATTTTGATTTAAAACAGGAGGTTTCAAATTTATTTCCAATTAAATTTTTTTTTTATTCGGATTTTTTATGCTTATTTTTTCTATGCTGATATTTTTATTTTAATCTATTAATGATATATATTAACGAGTTTAAGGGAACGCCCTCTGTTATTTAACATACTGTATAACATCACGCTGCGGCCAATATGAGCAGAGCATTCTAAACATAGGCGGGTGAAACCGCGGCGCACAGCAATTACTAGATAATAAGTTGTTTTTGATATTATTTAACTAAAACTTCACGGATTAAAATAAAAATACGAAATAAAAATCATAATTGTCATTATTCATCATTACCTATTCCGAACTTTTCTAAAAAAAAAACATTTTTTAAACCAGAGAGTTTATTTAAAAAAAAAAATCATTATGGCAACTTGTGTGGAGTGAGCTTCAATTGAACTGACAATATGTCAATTCCTAACATCATTTCAAATAACTCCTCAGTTGACCCAAGTTTCACGCTCACATTTTTACAGATAGGTGCCAACAATAAGAATCTGTCCACGAATTATGAGGAAGTCGAAAATAAAACAAAATTGAATTGCTCCCGTTTAATTTAATCAGTAATTCCCATCGCTCGCTGCCCGCTCACGGCTTTCTTCCACCAGAAAAAATTCACGTAAGAATTTTTATACATTTTCCTACTAACCCCTTAATTTCCTGGCATTCAGCATTTTCGGCCCATCCTTGGCAGTGCTGTGATAAAAAACTAAAATTAGCAACGTGGTATAAAGAGTAATGGAGGAAAAGTATGACGAGAGAAAATGTGGAATTTAGAAAATGATATAAAATGATGATGACATAACGTGGATGTAGAGAATGTGTATTAAGAGTGGACTCTAGTGCCGAGGAATTTCAGAAATAGGTATTTGAAGAAACTAATGCCGTCGCGCCGCTTTCAACCTTTCCCCGTAAAGTGCGAAAGGGACAGTTGCAACTCAGGCTGCTTTTACCTACAAAAACGTTGACCAAAAGGTGTTTCGTATTCCGCTGTTTCCTTTTTCAAAACACAACAGATCTTTTTTTTAATATATAATTATAAACTAGTGCTTGACTGCAATCCCGCCTGATGGTAAGCAGTGATGCAATCATTGATGGTAAAGCGCACTAGTTTATTAAGCCTATTAACTAAAAAAACTAAGGAATAGGAAGGATGACGGCAGTTGAGAGAGGTGATGCAATGTTAAACCCAAGGTCAACACGACCAAACAAAGCTGCTCTAGAGGGAGATTGATCTGGAGACTCTCCACGACCAAACTTCCGACACAACAACATTTGGCGCATCATACCCGCCACACATCGCAACATAACTGCTCAGACCCGTCCTCCGTACGGCTTCACCAGACATCATGCCGGAACACGACGAATCGCTTAGCAGCAAGACTTTGTCTGGTGGGTGGTAACTTCTGCCGGCAGCCGATATTATGGCCTACCACCGAGAAAAGACCAGATCGAAATTATTTCTACATGAAAATTTAGAGAATGAGTATACATATGCCTCTATTATTATCTTTTTTGTCAAAAACTTATCACATTTGTGTAATAGTCGTCTGAACATCGCGCTAAAAATGAGTAATTTTTCGGGATTTTGAAATATCATATTGCTTTTATTAAGTTTTCGAAAAAAATCAAATAATAGGGGCGCGTATAATCAAGATGTTAAATTATAGAAAAGAAAATTATTGCTCCAAAAGCGTTATCCATGCAGAAAATAGCGGAATACGTTTGTATGGAGAAAACACCACTAGAGTCCCCTCTTAAAAGATCGGATATTTATGAAGTTATCTAGAATACATTACTTCATTTTAATGGCTTAATCCCAATAATATGGATTTATTTATATTTTAATCTTTCGCTCATGAACTTAGGCGGACTTAATGCCTTACGCATTTTCTACCACTCAACCACAGTTGGTGAAGAGATTAGATGACAGGTGCTTTGGATTCTATTTAGATTATAACCGCTACTTGGTGACTGGGGTACCAGGATTGTTTGAGTCGAACATCGGTTTAAGGTGATTTCAATAGGTTTGACTCAGTTGCAGCCCGCAGTCTGGATTTGTGCCCAATTGCTAGGAATACCTGGCTCGCGTCCTAATACATCATCATCATCTCAGCGTTAATCCCAGTCGCATCCCAAGCATTTTCAGCTTTGGAGTCTGGGGTCCGCTTTACCAGTGCAACTGCTGATTTTGACTAAACTTCGATATTTTCCGTGAAGCGACTACCGTCTGACCTCCATAACCCAAAGGCGATATCGAAGCATTGCAGCTAGACTAATTGTTGTAATTTTGAGGGCTTCAACAACCCGTAAGGAGTGCCATTAGATGTTCGTATGGCAACCGGGACCAACGGCTTAACGTGCTTTCCGAGGCACGACCAGACCAGTGTAAATATTCATATTCATGCATACAAATATTTTCACTGCGCGGGGATCGAACCCACGCCTCCTTGCGCAGCAACTGCATTCGCTACCCGCTACCGCTACGCCACGGAGCCTCGCGTCCTATTACATATAACTTTAATCTATTATGGGTTCTCTTCAGAAAATTCGTAGGGGCGATGATAATTACGTTAAGCTGTATTTTTACTGGGATACAAATAATAATCATACGGCTATACCCCGTGGAATTTTAGTCTTACAAAAACAGCCTATCTATCCAATGACTGCTAAATAACAAAACAAACTTTAATAATTTAAGAAATTGAAATTTCATGTATTTTTATGATGCATGATGTAGTTTAAAATGCCCTACATGCGACCACAGTCTGAGTCTTGCGTTCCCAGAGGTAAGTGGAGTGGAGCGGCGATACCTTTTTCAAAACTTAATAAAAAATTTTTTTTGTAATCATATTGTTGTTTTACTAATGCTTGGTAGACATTGGATGGATTAAGGGTGCTGTATCTGTAAGTTGACTAAAATTACGCTATGTATTGCATCCCATAAGAAAATGTTTGACTTACGTTAAGCATTTGCATTGAAACACAGTGTCTCATTTTCAAAAAGTCACAGAAGTCCAAAGGAGCATAATTGTGGAATTTTCCATAGAGACAGTTCGATTTCACATCTGCCAGCAGCGCCGCGTTGGATCCAAATTCTTTGGTCATGCGTTCTTCCAGTTTTTTCTTGTCTATTTTATTATCATTTGTGGCAAAACCTTTCTTATTGGCTATACATGTTTCACGTTTGCACTGAAAAAATCATCCATCATATAGATAACAGAGGTGTTAAGATCTGGAGCGCTTGTTTGGGTTCGAACATACAATCTAGAGGGAAACTGGTATGTCCTACAAACAAAAATTTAAGACATGTTGCATCTTCCAACCCACACTGGGGCCGCATGGCGGATTTACCCACTCCCACTTTTAGAGAGAATGCCTGTGTCCCAATAGTGAAAAGAACAATAGGAGCTGATAATGCTTATAATATTGTCAAAAAAAGAAGAAAAAGGTGGCACCTTCATAACTAAACGACAGAACATTCTCCTCTTTGGCTTGTGAGCACATAATATTACTGGCTAAGAAATAATATCATCAATATTTGCAGGTACTTACTAAAACAGGTTCTTTCGATAATTCAAAGCATTCTCTTATGTCATCTGTCATATTAAGCCTGTACGTCATATCAGATATCTTGTCGCAACAACGCATTGTGTTCTAAAAATAAAAAGAATTTACAGTATCAAGATGGCTAGTGGCTCTTAGAAAATAATAAAGAAGCTACAAGAAATTCGACTGGTGGGATTTTTTGTTGAAAAAGATGATGGAGAATGAAATTTGTGAAATTTTTGTCTATGTTCAAGCCTTCTTGATTCTGCTATTTAAGCTGGGCATATGAATTTTGGCTGTGTCGTAAAAGTGGGAAAAAACACTATAGGTTGATTATGTATGTAATTAGTAAATCATGTTGTAGCCATGTTTATATACTTATTAGAGAATGAGTGGAATATTCAACGGTGGAAGTGAAACTATAATGCATTTAGTAGCAACACATATCTCTGAAGACGAGATACCTATATTGCGGAGGGATTTATGTTATTTGGTGCAAGCAGCGCAAGTAACAAGCTTGAAGGAATATTTTGCTAGGGCCGTAGTAAAATTATTAGAAAAATTGATGAAAGTTACATAAATTTGAACAACATATTTTCCCAAAAGGATGAAGATGTTTATATACTTACAGGGTAGAACATACTTCTACATTGTTTCTCATCTAAGACGTCAGCCTGTAACTTTAAAGGAATACATTTACATAAGTTATGATCAAAATAGTATAATAATTTTGAACTTATACATAACACTTAAACAAGGCATAATGTCTTACCAAAACGGTTCTAACAACGACACTCAGTATTATAAAATGATACATTTTGATTCAAATGTTGACACCAGCAATGAGTAATATTATCGTGTTCATATATTTTATACTTATATCTATAATTATTGACAGCGCTGCCTAAATACCAGAAAATTGTAAAACATTTTACAACAAGGAATCATTTCGTGTGACAAAATTGTGTAAGTATTTGAACGTCCTTCACTCTTTTGAATGTCATTGGACAGACATTAGTATAATAAAATTGAAAATCATACCATAGTCTAAAAATCATGCAGTCGTCCAACGAAGACGTCTAGATAGAGAAATCGTGTGGGTTGTGAGGGGCGTGACGCGGGTAAGCGGCTCCCGAACTGCGAACAAAAAGTTGTTCGTAGTTCGGGATATATCATCAAGGGTTGACGCGTGTTTATTTTTTATTTGTTTATTTAAAATGGTGCATACGATATATTGTAACCATAGATTTAAGTAATTTAGGTTTATGTCATGTTACTTTTTGGCGTATATTAAAGGTTTATTATATTCTATTCAACAATGATTATCTGAGTTTTGTGACAACGTTTTGTAATTTTTTCACTTTCAATTATTAAAAAAGTAAACAAACTAAAACCCAACTACGACAAAAAACGACGCTGAAAAAGTATAAAACAAGATTTTCAGATACTGAACTGAACAAAGTTGCTAATGTGTAAAGAGATAAATTTTCATGTTTGGAAAGGCGTAGTCACACGTTGTCAAGGTGCTACGGTAGGTAGGTATATGTAACGTGTGACTACGCCTTTCCAAACATGAAAATTTATCTCTTTACACATTAGCAACTTTGTTCAGTTCAGTATTGTGAAAATCTTGTTTTATACTCTTTCAGCGTCGTTTTTTGTCGTAGTTGGGTTTTAGTTTGTTTACTTTTTATTATTTGTACTATTTTGGTGTTAAAGTGTATTTGTGGCGCATAATATTAAGAAAATTTAAATTGTTGAACTAATTATCGCTCATATTTAACATCATTAAAGCATTCTTGTAATTATGTACAAGCATAAAGTACTCGTGAAGCTCTTTCAAGTGATACCAAACACGGTACATTTATTTTAATTTTATATTAACATAGAACTTTTTGTCCGCTAGAGGGCACAATACTAAATTTGGTGACAAGGTACTGCAGTAGTCTTATCCTGATAAGTAGTAAAGAAGCTATGAACGAAAAAATGTGAATTATATGCAATCAGCCCATGAATACAGGTTAAGTCACAAGCAAATGCTAGTAATATATATATATGACTTTACCTGTAAAATGTACAAGTAAAGCGCTTTCAAATACCAAACACGGCATATTTATCTTAACTTAATTTTTTTACTCTGTATGTTTTGTCCGCTAGAGGGCGTCACATTAGATTTTGTGAAACCCCATATAGCCTATAACCAGCGGACAATTAAGACGCTTCTAATGATATGTCATTTGTCGAATTCTGATAAGTAGTTTAGAAGTTACGAGGGAACAGATGAACATACATACATACATAGCCTGTCAAAATCATAACCCTCCTTTTGCTTTGCCGTAGTCGGGTAAAAATGTAGGGTATATTTCGTAATATACATCAATACAGACGACAAATTGCCCATACTGTACTGGTGAGATGAAATATGGCATACTTTATTGACATCACTTACGCTAGTAAAATTGATGATAATTTAAGAGATTTAAAAAAAACTGCCACGGGCAGAATTCAAGCCGTGAACTTTTCCGAACCGTGATGTTCCACTGACAACTGAATTATTTAAGTATTCATTTAAAATGCACTTAAACAATATTACAGTAGGTATATAGTATCACAGTAACTAGTTTTCAAGTCTGTATATCATTTAAATTTTGAAATCCCTTTGTATACGCCTCATCTGCATTTTTTTATTGTCATACTCAACTCCTTAATAATACATGCAGTAAAGACCGGGGTAAAAATTGTCTTCATTATTTTATTAATATGTAATATTGTTTTATTTATGATACAGATATCGATTTTAATCTGCAATAAATAACAAAATTTCATAAATATTGATTATTGTGACAACCCCGGCAGATGCGTTACTGTCTAGACGATGTCGGCATTTTACACGAGATCAAAGGCGTCGAACTACTTTATGATTTTTTAGACTGTGATCATACTATAAGTTCTGACAGTCCCTAACCTGCAATGTAGCATCTAATGGGAAGAGTTTGTGCAGGTTTGTGGCCCAAATGAAATCCGTAGCGTTGCGCATTTAGGGAATGATTATAAAAACATTCACATTATGGTTACGAAATGTCCCTAACGAAAAGAAAATGCACAGTCTATTATAATAACAATCTCTTCATTTCTATTTTTACCCGACTACGGCAAAGCAAAAGGAGGGTTATGATTTTGACAGGTTATGTATGTGTGTATGTATGTATGTTCATCTGTTCCCTCGTAACTTCTAAACTACCTATCAGAATTCGACAAATGACATATCATTAGAAGTGTCTTGATTGTCCGCTGGTTATATTAGGAATAATAATAATAATAATAATACGCCATATGGGGTTTCACAAAATCTAATGTGGCGCCCTCTAGCTGACAAAACATACAAAGGAAAAAAAAAAGTTAAGATAAATATACCGTGATTGGTATCATTTCAAAGCGCTTTACTTGTACATTTTGAATATATATATATTACTAGGATTTTCTTGTGACTTTACCTGTATTCATGGGCTGATTGCGTATAATTCACATCTTTTCTTTCGTTCATAGCTTCTTTATTATATATCAGAATAAGACCACTGCAGTACTATTAGAAGGGCCTTGATATTCTGTTGGTTATAAGCTATAAAACTTGTCACCAAATTTAGTATTGCGCCCCCTAGTGGACAAAAATTTCTATGTTAATATAAAATTAAAATAAATATACCGTGTTTGGTATCACTTGAAACAGCTTCACGAGTACTTATGCATGTACGTAATTAAAAGAATGCTTTAATGATGTCAAATATGAGCGACAAGAGTAAAGCGCGGATCACGGGAACTGTGAATGAAATGTAGAGCAGTGTGAATGTTAATAGAATATATAATGCACTAATGAAAATGACATAAGCTGGGAGTACCTCCACGCGGTGAAGGCGGAAACAGTTTGATAACTGGCTAAAACTCACATAAAAATGTCCTCTGTCCTCCCATAAATATGCCTTCGGGCTTATGTTGTTATATATGCGTGTGTATCTGCCTATTCGTCGTGTCGTTGTGTACCCGGTAACGCAGGGAAGCAACCACAGCCATTATAATTCGATATACTGTTAAAAAATTGTCGAATTAAATAAATAAAAAAAATTGCTAGTATTGTACCAAAAGTACCAGGTAAGTAGCAGTTAATAAATATAAAAGCAAAAAGTAGTATAATAAGTATAGCTACGTATATAAGTCTATAAACATAAAAGTTTAATTACTTCAACTTACGTTTAAAGAATTTAGTCTAAGTTAGGTTATTAAATTTAGTGTAAATAAATAGAGTTATAAATATTAACACTTAGTTTCATTATTTTGTTTATAAAAAAACCGGCCAAATGCGAGTCGGACTCGCACACCGAGGGTTCCGCCGTACAAACGTAGCGGTTTACAATTTATGACGTACTAGCTTTCCGCCAGCGGCTTCGCCCGCGTGGAGTTCGGTTATATCGCGCTGTTTAAATTCCCCTCGGGAACATCAAATTTTTCCGGGATAAAAAGGTAGCCTATGTTCTTTCTCAGGGTCTAAAGATCGTCTGTGCCAAACTTCATCAAAATCGGTTGAGAGGTTTAGGCGGGAAAGCGTAACAGACAGACAGAGTTACTTTCGCATTTATAATACTAGCATTGATTTAGAATTTTTCACAGTTTAGAGGCAATTAGATTTAAGAAGTGTTTGATATGAATTTCAACTTTAATATCTTTACGCGTTCATGTGAAAAAGGGTAGGTAATAAGTTTATAATTATTAAAAAAATATTTTATGTCATGTAAGCAAAAATAATATTTTAATATTTTATGTAACTTCAAATTTATCATTTTCACAATTTTTCCTTTATCTGTCTGTACTATAATATAACGTTGCTTCGTGCCGAATTTCAAGATTCTGAATTCACGGGAAGTACCTTGTAGGCAAAGAGATTTAGGATGTGTAGAGAGGGCGGGCATGTGTCAAAATGGCATAGAAAAACTGTGATCCCATGGCTCAGTTCCGCCATCTAGTACAATATAGCAAAATTAGATCGACAATTGGAGACATCAAATAGTTAAAATGAAATAAGTTTATATAAAATATATTCAGCTATTGCCCGGTAGGTGGCCGGTGTGGTCTATGTTGCCAGATCCGATTTAATACCCTAATATAGTTCAAATCGGGTAAATAAATATTGAAAAGTAAATAAATTAAGTGAAACTTGTCTTGTACAAACAAAAACTGTTTTAGAATTTTATTCGCTACTATTAATATGCCGTGACACCGTCTTTTGGCATTTTAGATGTTATATGCTTACGAATTATTTTAACGCTCAGTTTATTGCGATTTTTGAGTGTAATAGACCTTTTAGGCCATAAAGCGCATTGTGTTTTGCAATTTTCGTTTGCATTTCGTTTTTAGCAAAATTATTCATTTTACACGTTTGTTTGCAAATATTTTTAAATGGCAATGCAAAAAACTGTGGTAGGGTTTGTATCATTTCGATATAAAGTTATCGATAATATTCAAAGAAGTTACTACGACGATGTTTTTTCGCATTATGATAGCTTGAAACAAAAAATTAGGAAGCAGAATAATTATGGGTAACTAGCTTTCCGCCCGCGGCTTCGCCCGCGTGGAGTTCGGTTATATCGCGCTTTTTAGATTGCCCTCGGGAATATCAAATTTTTCCGGGATAAAAGGTAGCCTATATTCTTTCTCAGGGTCTAATGATTGTCTATGCTAAATTTCATTAAAATCGGTTGAGAGGTTTAGGCGGGAAAGCGTAACAGACAGACAGACAGACAGAGTTACTTTCGCATTTATAATATTAGTATGGATTTCAAGTTTACAAGTTTCTTATTTATATAATTCTTTTAATATAATAGGCGTTAAAGTTTTAAATTGCCGATTAGTACTTAAAATCTAAATAATTGCTTATTTTTTAATTTTTAAATAATTCATTTATAATCAATATATAGGAAGGTCGTTTATGCCTTTGTGATTGAACTCTGAGGATCTAGACTGCACAAACTGTGTGAAAGCAGACCTGCCTCCTGGAAGGAAAACTTCTGGTCACGTAGATAATTGTCCAAATCACGACAAAAATGGTAGTCTGCTGGAGCAAGACCTTTACAAGATTCGTACGCCATTATCTTTAGAAACGGCAAAAAAATCATGGTTATTGTATGGGAGCCCGCCTTCAGGATTTATTTTTATTTTAATTATTTATTTGTAATTTGAATATATAACCAAATATTCTGTGAACATTTTAAGCGTCTATCTGTTTCCGTTATTAATATGGAGCAAAAAACGGCAAAAATTCACGTTTGTTGTATGGGAGCCCCCTTAAATATTTTATTATTTTTATTCTTAGTACTTGTTGTTATAGCGGCAACAGAAATAAATAAATAAATATATACGGACAAATCACACACATTGAGCTAGCCCCAAAGTAAGTTCGAGACTTGTGTTATGGGATACTAACTCAACGATACTATATTTTATAATAGATACATATACAACGTGTAACAAAAAGGGTATATACATATCAAGGGCATGGCATCTTTAGATGATATCAAACGATATCGGAAGGGTTTCAACTCAAAATAAAATACTCAACAAATTGGTACCAAATTTTCGGTTTCGTGTGTTTCTTAAAATCAAATCATAACAAACGTGGCAGCACACTACATACGTTAATAACTAGTCGTTACCCGTCACGTTACTTGCCAAAATCCGATAAATGTCTTTAATATCTCTGTGCGACTAGTATGATAGTAGCCCATCACAGGCAGTGTTTTTCCTCATAACTTCCTAACATAAAGAGATAGGATTAAAAAACCCTTCCAATATCGTTTGATATCATGTAAAGATACCATGCCTTTGTTATGTATATACCCTTTATCTTACACGTTGTATAGATAAACATCCAAGACTCAGGCCAATCAGGAAAAGATCGTTTCCCATCATGACCTGGCCGGGGATCGAACCCGGGGCCTCCACGTCGCAGGAAGGCGTGTAGACCGCTGCGCCACGGACGACGTCAAAACTACTAATACTAACACAATCTCTGGAAATTACAACTGTCTCGCTATTACGGTTTATGAGATACAGCCTGGTGACAGACGGACAGACGAACAGAGAAGTCTCATGAATAGGGTTCGTTTTACCTTTTAGGTACGGAATCCTCAAAATCACAAAGTAGCTCGCAATCATTGTACTACACATACGTACCTACATATTTTATGAATATATTTCATTATAAATAAGTTATGTAATCTATGTACTTATCCACTTAACCGTAAATTTTATTCCAATTTTTAAGGTTAAGTAAAAAAGTACTGAAATTAATAACTTACTATTTCATTTCTAATACAAGGTACCGATTCTTTGTTTTTTTAAATTTGATCGACAAGTCTTTCCAAAGTAGATAACTTCTCTTTTAAAATGCATTGAGCATAATTTCGACGAATGAGACGGAAGCCAATTTTCTTCTCTACGGTCTATCTGGACAAATCGTATCCACTTTTTCCCTACGACATTATTTTTATTCGGAAACCAAAAATAACAAAAACCTAGATAAATGAATTAACAGTAATTGTTCATTCAATTTTGTTTATTAATATGATATGATTATGTTTAAATAGAGTTAATAATAAATAAACTTGAAATATAGTAATATTTTAAGTTTATTTAGCTATATTTTAAATGTCAATAAAATACAACAAAATGTATTCATCTTAATAAGTATTATCGATATCTAAATCGATAAACAACATTACTACATCTCTACAAGAAAATAGTAAAACTACTCAACAATAGAGGGCGCTTTTACAATAATGGAAAATTTTCTAGAACTAAGATTTTTTTAAATTTGAATTGCAGACGAAATATAAATAATTCATAGAAAAACATTCCGAAGTTAGGTCCAGTCGTTTTACTATAAAGAGATGTACAGTAACACAAAGCGCAACATGGCATATTTCCTTAGAAAATGTTTATTCTTGGTGGACACAAATTACGTCCTGACGCGCAGACTAGATTGAGCGACTTTTAACCAAGTCGATAAAAGTATTGGCTTACGATTTTGTTCGTGATGTCCTGTCTGTTGTAAATATAATTTTAATGTCTTTGCTTGTAGGTTTTGATTCCCTAGCGTGTGACGGAAATTCGTCTAAGGTGTCGGTATAAACTGCTGTATCTTTTGATCGCTTTAACTTAGAAGTTTGATTTTTTCACTGCTTAAAGGGACAATAGACCTAGGTATATGGTATAAATTTCAATTTGATACCTTTATTAGTTCGTGAGAAATAAGGTAGTAAGTTTCATTTTATTAAAATATGTTTATTATATTATATAACTAAAAAAATGAGATTTTCGCAATTTTCCTATATTTGCATTATATGTCCATCCTTCATGCCAAATTTCAAGATTCTGAGTTTACGGGAAGTATCCTGTAGGTTTTGATTCCTTTGCGAGTGTCGAAAATTTGTTGAAAATATCGACATATCGGCTGTATCTTTTGATTGGCTTGACTTAGAAGTTTGATATTTTCACAGCTTAAAGGGACAATAGACCTAGGTATTTGGTATAAATTTCAATTTGATAACTTTATTCGTTCGTGAGGAATAAGGTAGTAAGTTCCATTTTATTAAAATATGTTTATTATATTATATAACTAAAAAAATGTGATTTTCGCAATTTTTCCTATATTTGCATTATATGACGATCCTTCATGCCAAATTTCAAGATTCTGAGTTTACGGAAAGTATCCTGTAGGTTTTGATTCCTTTGCGAGTGTCGAAAATTTGTTGAAAATATCGACATATCGGCTGTATCTTTTGATTGGCTTGGCTTAGAAGTTTTATATTTTCACAACTTAAAGGGACAATAGACCTAGGTATTTGGTATAAATCTCAATTTGATAACTTTATTCGTTCGTGAGAAATAAGGTAGTAAGTTCCATTTTATTAAAATATGTTTATTATATTATATAACTAAAAAAATGTGATTGTCGCAATTTTTCCTATACTTGCATTATATGACAATGCTTTATGCCAATTTTCAAGATTCTGAGTTTACGGGAAGTATCCTGTAGGTTTTGATTACTTTGCGAGTGTCGAAAATTTGTTGAAAATATCGACATAATCGGCTGTATCTTTTGGTTGGCTTGGCTTAGAAGTTTGATATTTTCACAGCTTAAAGGGACAATAGACCCAAGTATTTCATGTGAATTTCAGCTTGATACGTCCACGCGTTCTTGAGATAAAGGGTGGTGACAGACAGACAGACAGACAGACAGACAGACAGACAGACAGACGGACAACAAAGTGATCCTATAAGGGTTCCGTTTTTTCCTTTTGAGGTACGGAACCCTAAAAATGGCTTTATCAAGGAAAACAAAAAAAGCTTCACGCATTTCTGAGGCGAGAAAAATGAATCACAAGATATTACTGAATCTAGAAGAATAAAAGACAAAGATTATCAGAAAAATCGCAGGCAAACGCAGTCCGTACACTCTAAACTGGAAGATCGTTTGATTGCTAAAAAACGGGCTGAAACTCTTCGTGAAAAACAAGCTTCTCAAAAAAAACTCATACGTTTACAAAAAGCGAAAAACTACGTTGCTCAGATAAGGTCGCAAGAATCTCAAAATTCTCGATCACAGCGACTTTATTTGTTAAAGACACATGCTTCCCAAATCCGAAGCTTGGAAACTCCCACTTTCAAAAAACTTCGACTCAAGTCAATGAAAGATCATGCCTCCCAAGTGCGTGATCAAGAGTCTCCGTCGACTAGACAATCACGTTTGGAAAACATGAGTAATCATGCCTCCCAAGTGCGTGATCAAGAGTCTCCGTCGACTAGACAATCACGTTTGGAAAACATGAGTAATCATGCTTCCCAAGTGCGTGATCAAGAGTCTCCGTCGACTAGACAATCACGTTTGGAAAACATGAGTAATCATGCCTCCCAAGTGCGTGATCAAGAGTCTCCGTCGACTAGACAATCACGTTTGGAAAACATGAGTAATCATGCCTCCCAAGTGCGTAATCAAGAGTCTCCGTCGACTAGACAATCACGTTTGGAAAACATGAGTAATCATGCCTCCCAAGTGCGTGATCAAGAGTCTCCGTCGACTAGACAATCACGTTTGGAAAACATGAGTAATCATGCTTCCCAAGTGCGTGATCAAGAGTCTTCGTCGACTAGACAATCACGTTTGGAAAACATGAGTAATCATGCCTCCCAAGTGCGTGATCAAGAGTCTCCGTCGACTAGACAATCACGTTTGGAAAACATGAGTTATCATGCCTCCCAAGTGCGTGATCAAGAGTCTCCTTCATCTAGACAATCGAGACTTGAATACATGAGTAATCATGCCTCTGAAATGCGTGATCTAGAATCCCCATCTACTACGCAATCACGACTTGTGTCGATGAGCAATCATGCTTCAGAAATTTGTGCTAACGAAACTCCAACTTCAAGAGAGATACGACTTCAATCCATGCAGATACGTACATCTAGAACTTACCGAGCTCGCAGAATTTTGTTCGAAACAGATAAGGACGAGCTTGACAGGGCTATTTCAGAGGTATCGGGCAAAACATGTTATATTTGTAGAAAAACACAATACAAGAATCAAGTAAAAAATATAACATCTAATAATCTTTTCCCACCTAACACTCCAGAAAGAATAACGGCCTGTAATCGATGTGCTAATTCTATAAGAGGTAATAAAGTTCCGTCAACGGCTTTCTGGAATAAAATGACGGTTCCGGAACCTCCTCAACAATTAGTAGCTTTATCGGAAGTTGAAATAAGGCTTGTATCGAGGATTGTACCGTTTGTTAAAATAATAAAACTGGGGGGACGTTTCGGACAAAAAGGGTTTAAAGGGCAGGCTGTGTTGTTTGCTCAACAAGTTGAAGAAATCACGGAACAACTACCACTGGCAATTGAACAGTGTGGTCTCACTGTTGTCATTGAAACATTAGAAAATGTTGATAGGGTCAGGGAATATAGAGTCAATCTAGACAACCTACGTGCAGCTTTAAATTGGCTTGTAAACAACAATCATCTCTATAGAGGCGTTACTCTTAACTTTGAACACCTACAAAATTCAATGAATGATGAACATATAATTGAAATACCGACAATACCAGCTAATGACAACCGAGAGCCACATCAACATTCTAAAGTCATTAATTCAGAACGCAAAATTCTTAGAGGGACGTTTAATCAAGGAAGTGACATGTTTTCTTCAGACAGCAGGGGGAAACAATGCACTGCAAATGCAGCAGCTGCTATAGCTTATTCCACCACCAAAGAACTGTCGCAATGGGACGCATCGGACATTGATCGGGTGTTAATATTTGGAGATGCATATTACTCCCAGTGTCTAAGGAACTTGCCAATCCAACCGAATTATTTAAACACCGAAGAATTGCTTCCGGAGTTAGTCATCGCGAATATGCCTTATACACTTGATTTTGATATAGATTGTATAATAGGACTAATTAACCCAACAGTAGAAGTGCCAGAAGGATATTTTTCGAGCTTAATAGAAGGTCTACGCCACTTTTTCCTGACTATCGAGAAGAACGCAGGCATCATTACCGCAGAAACAGAGATATCAATCGCGGTAATTAAACATGATTCGACGTATTACCTGTTTGATTCCCATTCAAGGGGACCTAAAGGATTTGTCGCGAAAACTAGAGGTTGTGCAATGCTAATGATATTCAGTACTATTGAATCCCTCGCTGAACACCTACCTGTTGTTCTTCTGACAAGAGGACGCAGAAACCTACAGTATTGCATAACGTCTGTAAACGTATCTGTAAACAATATGTCACCATCAAACGTATATCTACATGAAACCACCGATAACGAACACGACTTCGTTAATGGTCAAGGTAACGATGACATCACTGCCAGTTCCTTAACCAATAATGGCCAAATAAATGTCACAATGTTGATGGCTAACGAGTATCAGATACCTAATATAACTGATGTCATAAATAATCCTGTAGGCAACGATACACCCCTCCCAGTTCACGATATTCGGAGAAAGACAGCTCCTCCCATAAGCCTCCTTGTAGAAAAAAGAGCTGAGGAATTAGCATGGGTTAGACTCTTCCCTGATGGAAATAATGGATTACATGAAGAAAGACAACACAAAATAACCCCATTGGACTACTTTCAGACTAGAGTTATGGGAAGCGACAAACGATTCCAAACAATAGAATACCTATTTTATGCGCTGTCTGCAGTAGAATTGTTAAGAGCACGCCAGAATGTATCTGTATGTGGAAGACTTCGACAAGATGGGATACAGCCGGAGGATCTTATACAAAATATACATTTATGTATGAGAAACATTCGAGGGACTTCTTCTTACTGGCACATGGCTTTTACAGAGCTAATGGCCATGGTCAGAAACTTAGGGCCACCCCATTTCTATCTTACATTATCATGTAATGATTTGAATTGGCGGGATATGTTAAAAGCTCTCTTGGTGGCAGATGGTAGGCCTGATTATCCTATCGACGATCTGACTTACGATGAAAAGCTAAGATTAGTTGAATCATATCCAGTAACCCTGTCGCGCCAGTTTATGTTCAGATTTAATGCTCTTATGCGAGTATTAAAAAGCAAATCTAATTATATATTGGGTCATGAACTGGTTGATTTCTGATGGCGGGTTGAATTTCAATTAAGGGGATCTCCACATATTCATATGATCGTTTGGTGTAAAGATATTCCCGATTTCAATTCGCCAATGCGGAATTAATCTGCTTGAAAATATAATTACCTGCGAAATACCTGAAAATGATTCAGAATTAAAATATCTCGTCACCAGACTTCAAACCCACAGACACACACATACATGTTATAGTAGTAGATGTCCAAATTCGTGTAGATTTGGGTTTCCAAAACGAAGCTCAGAAGGAACAGTAATATTGAATGACAACCAAGCAACTTCAAATGGTGGAAAATTATATGTATTAGAGAGACGCTCGGAAGAAGCTATGATTAATAATTACAATGCAGCACTACTACGATTGTGGGGTGCTAATATTGACATACAGCCTGTGGTTTCAGCTCTTGGCGTTGCGTATTACATCGCTAAATATATCGCGAAATCGGAACCAGTGAGCCTACAAGCCGCAATAGCAGGAGCTCTTTGTAGAGTTAGAGAAAGGGGAGGAAATTTTGGCCGGCAGATATTTGCTGTTCAGAATTGTTTGCTGAACCATCGTCAAGTGTCAGCTCCGGAGTGTGCGTACAGGCTGTGTCACCTGAAGTTACGCGACAGCTCCAGGAAGTCAACATTCGTTAACACATGCGAGCCTGAGCTCAGGTACAGGATGTTTGATTCGGATACAGTTGAGCCTTGCAGAAATATATTCGAACGATATGAAAGTCGACCACGGAACTTAGAAGAATTGAGTCTCGGTGAGTTCGCTGTTATTTATGAGCCGATAAGTTCTTTTACTTATCAAGACGATGATGATGGAGATGCTGATGCTTATGTGCAAGAAACTGAAATCCAAGGACCAATAATAAATTTGCTGAATAGAATAGGTAGAATCAAGAAACGATCACGGCCAGCAGTTCTACGAACTAGATATTAAACCGCTGACTCTGACCCTGAAGCGTACTATTACAGTTTGCTAGTTACGCATTGCCCTTTCCGTAGTGAAAGTGAGCTGTTAGAGGGGTACGACAATGCTAAAGATGCTTTCTTGGCGAAACGTGGTGTTTTAAGACCACTTCATTCTAGGTACGATAATGAGCTATTATCCCGTTGGGAAAACGAAATACAAGATGCCCTTCGACGACTAGCTGCTGAACAAGCAGCTGACTTGTGTGCCAATGATAGCGCCACGAATCATCAGACGTCGATATTACAACCACCATTTCATGACATTGTTATTCAAGATGATTTTGAAGACAATGTCGTAGTAAACACTATGTCTGATGAAGATTTCTTGAGAGGAGTCAATTCCTTAAACCACGATCAAAAGCAGTTATTCGCCAAAGAAAGTGAAAAATTACGAACAAATACTAATAATGACCAACAAAGAACACTTCTAATGTTCATTACTGGCGGAGCTGGAAGCGGCAAAAGTTTCACTCTGAAACTGCTAGTTGAACAAATTCGGAGACTATCCTCAAATACAAGTGTTACAGTCACGGCACCAACCGGCGTTGCTGCCCGACTGGTCGGAGGATGCACTTTACATAGTACATTTGTATTGCCTATTGAAAAGGGCCAAATAGTTACATTGAGACCGCTGACCGGAGATCGTCTGCAAAGGGAAAGAAATAAATGGAGAAATATTGAGTGGGTTATAATAGACAAGGTTTCAATGGTGCCCTATTCTACACTTAGAAATATTCATCTGAGACTACAAGAGCTTAAACAGAACGACCGTCTCTTCGGAGGTGTTAACGTTCTAGCTTTTGGCGATGTCATGCAGCTACCCCCGGTTGCTGCTACACTTGGGGGCGCTTATTGCTTCAAGCAGCCGGAACATCTTGTACATGAACCACATTTGTGGAGGATGTTTGATTTCTGTGAATTGAGCCAAAATATGCGCCAAGGCAACGATAACACCTTCGTTGATCTTTTGAACAATATCAGAGTAGGCAAACTAACCTTAGAACAGCTGGCCACGTTAGACACAAGAAAAATAACTAATGAAACAAACGATTATGATGAAATAGTACATATATATCCCACGTTGAAACAGGTAGAGTCATATAACACCAAGATGTCGGAACGTTTAACATTACTTACTAAAATGTACACCATCACAGCAATAGATACATCCACTGAATCGAAGACATACGGACAGACCCCGAAACCTGAGCATTTACCTAGTGACCCCAATAGGACTGGAGGTATAATAAACAGCATCGAACTAGGTATCGGCTCCCGAGTAATGCTTCGTAGAAATTTGAATGTAAACCAGGGTTTGGTAAACGGGGCGATGGGAGTGGTGAAGGCCTTCGAATGGCCTGCTCTTCGACGCGATCAGTTGGAACAGGGAGAACAGCCAAGCGCTGTTCTCATACAATTTGACGATGCATCCATAAGAGCTGATATTAACGGACTTATCAGAATCGAGCCTTGCCTCACTGAATTTGACGGCTTGAGGGGGTCTGGGAAAATTCAGCGTAAAATGCTCCCGCTGATTCTTTCTTGGGGTTGTACTGTACACAAACTACAAGGTTGTACTCTAGATAAAGCAGTTATCGATCTAGGAAAGTCATTGTTTGCTAAAGGACAGGCCTATGTCGCTCTCAGTACCTCAAAACCATAGAAGGATTGTTTATAAGTGCCTTGGATCATAATAAATTACTTAAAAATCCACATGACAGTCGATCGTTAGCAGAATTGGACAGATTAAGAAATCTTCCCAGGTCCTCTTAATATATGAAACATCCAATCTATTTATACTAACGACCTCATCCACTAATTCATGACTCATTCGCTGCCATCGATGCAAATGTGCGTCGCTACTACGAAATACTGGGAGCTTCATACGGGGAAACCGTTGCTATACGCGCTACGATCCACGTGCTACGAAATAGAAAATAGGATATCTGTACATATATACGCCGATACATAAGTCAGAAGAGATGTCGTATGTCAACTATACGTATGTTACGTGTATGTATGTTGTATGTTACGTATGTAAGTTTGGAAAGGCGTAGTCACACGTTACATATACTTACCTACCGTAACACTTTGACAACGTGTGACTGCGGTTTTCCGTACATGAAAATTTATCTCTACATAGTGAATATTGCATAATTCAGAACAGTATTGTATGACATTATTGTCAATTTACAACGAAGGCATCTTGGTAGAGTCTACTGTGTCCATTTACTTGCAACTACATTAGCAACTTTGTTCAGTTCAGTATTGTGAAAATCTTGTTTTGTACTTTTTCAGCGTCGTTTTTTGTCGTAGTTGGGTTTTAGTTTTTTTACTTTTTATTATATCCGCTAATATTATTAATTGGTGTCAGCTGTCTTGCCAGCGTGGCCTAGCAGTAGCGAACGCATGCGCAGCGAAACGAGGTGCGGGTTCGATCTCCGCGCAGTATAAATATTTGTATGCATGAATATTTACACTGGTCTGGTTGTGCCTCGGGAAGCATGTTAAGCCTTTGGTCCCGGTTGCTTTACGAACATCTAGTGGCAGCCATTACGGGTTGTTGGAGCCTTCAAAAGTCCAAGAATTGGTCTAACTGCAATGCTTCTATATCGCCTTCGGGTTGTGGAGGTCAGATGGCAGTCGCTTCACGGAAAATATCTAAGTTTAGCCAAAATCAGCAGTTAGACTGGTGAAGCGGCAAAAAGCTTCGGATTCGACTACGATTAACGCTGAGATAATGATGATGATGGTGTTAGCTGTCATGTATCTTGATAGTTGTTATGGATAGTAAGATGCTCGAAAGCCGATCAATCTGCCGTACGAAGGTGTATAGTATTTATTCTGGAAGTCTGGATAAAGAGTCACTAAATGTATTAAGCTGCATCTAATTGAGTAGCCAGCCTGTCGGTATTCTATAAGATGTATTTTGGAGAGTGTGCGCGGAAATTGCATGACTTAATTCCATTATCTTCGTTCCATCATCGGACGACCCACCGTACGGCGACTATCCACCCTTACGTCGCTGACACCACTACGATCCAGCGAAGCGTTCGCCTCGTTTTTTATACCGTTTCACTGAAAGACTGGTACAATTTGCCGGCGGCGGTCTTTCCGTCTGACAGCAATTAATGTGTCTTAAAGACTACAGTAAATATGCTTTTAGTAAACTAGTGCAAAGCGCACTAGTTTATTAAAAGCATATTTACTCTAGTCAAGACATCAACGGACGGATTGCGGGCTTGAGTCCGGAATGGTCTTTTAAGAAGTAACGGTGCCTGTCCGTGTGTAAATGGGGGTTTAAGCCAAATAAAAATCTCACACTCCTGGTTCTATCCCTAAAGACCAGGCGCCTTTTGAAGGTCTCCTCCAAAAACAAAAAAAAATCACACGATGACATTATCAACATCATCATTTCAGCCGAAAGACGTTCACTGCTGGACATAGGACTCCCCCAGGGATCTCCACAATGACCGGTCTTGCGCCCCCCGCTTCCAGCGGTTTCCCGCGATCTTCACCAGGTCGTCGGTCCACCTTGTCGGGGCCTGCCCACGCTGCTTCTTTCGGTGTGTGGTCGCCACTCAAGAACCTGAACCGACGATGATATAATTAACTCAATTTTATCGTATCAGTTAGTTACTGCTATATGAAGTTAAGATTGGTAGTCAGTTTATGCAAAGTTACTGGTATTTAGGCTAGACTAGAATGCGAGCCCAAAATAGTTGAGAACAGGCCAGGTATATGATGATAATTTGAAACAATTTTACCAAATACATAATATTATTGCAGTTTCATTTGCTAACGACCTCACCAAAATTCACAAATAATTGAAGTCGGAAGCATTACAGGATTAAATTCGTCAATTTAAGCTATCACAACCGAGATCAATTTAGAATTCTATAGAATGGCTTTAAAATTAATGATTTGATCACTCACAAAATACTACTTTTTGTAGCTGATTCAAATGATATTTTAACACTGTAACTTTTATCTTTTGTTAACTTTAGAACTACTAGGTAATAACTGCAGCATTTGCTTTTTGCTAGCTTTAGAAGAACTAGTAAAGTACCCGTTCGGAGTGTATCATGAAAATGACGTGACTGGCTAAAAATGCAAACTCGATTTCATAATGATTTTGTTTTTATCTTTTACTAGCTGCGCCTCGCGGTTTCACCCGCATAAATTTTGATATCGTGGACACGTCGGGATAAAAAGTATCTTATGTACATATATTTGTTTACCAAATTTCATACAAATCCGTTTAGTAGTTTTTGTGTGAACGAGTAAAAATATCCATCCATACTCAAAGCTTTCGCATTCATAATATTAGAAGGATGGAATGTCCTAGTAGCTTGCATTATATTTGAGATTCTTCTCTTCTTCTTCTTCTTTAGCCTATAGATGTCCACTGCTGGACAAAGGCCTCCCCAAAGGCTTTCCACGATGACCGGTCTTGTACTGCCCGCATCCGTCAGCTTTACACGACCTTCACCAGGTCATCGGTCCACCTTGTTATGGGCCTCCCCACGCGGCGTCTTCCGGTATGTGGCCGCCACTCCAGAACCTTACTGCCCCATCGGCCATCGGTTCTACGAGCAATGTGCCCCACCCACTGCCACCTAATTTTAGCGACTCGAAGAGCTATGTCGGTGATTTTGGTTCTTCTGCGGATCTCCTCATTTCTGATTCGATCACGCAGAGAAACTCAGAGCATAGCTCTTTCTATTGCCGTTTGTATGACTCTGAGCCTACGTATGAGCCCCATTGTGAACGACCACGTTTCAGTTCCGTAAGTCATCACTGGCAACACACACTGGTCAAAGACTTAGTCTTGAGAAACTGTGATCACTGAAGTTTTGAGATTAAAGTCTTTTTATCTTCTTAACATCTAGATGGCCATCGCCTTCATACCGTTTTTTTACCGTTTATTCATCATTCCGGTATCTTTATAAGATAACACGTCTTGAGTAGAGGGTTCGAATTCCTGGTCGAGCAGTTTCATTGGAGTTTTTCCATAAAGGATTTTAAGTAACGGCCCTGAGTATAGAAGCTCCCCGTAACACGAAAAGCACGTTGAGCTGTTAGTCCTGTGCTTGCTCTTTATGAGATTACGAGGGTTAAGAGAGTGCTATGGAATGTTTGAAAGACGATTCCATGGCCCTGATGCACAGGCAAGTGAAGAAACTCGGGAGAGTTTTAGTAAGTAAAAGTCTAAACGATGACACCGGGTCATCTTTTTGTTTAGTTGCCTTTAACTTTATTATTTTTGTCTATCAAAAAGGCTGTTTTCGTTAAGTACTGAAACAAAAATAATTCTCATAAATATCTGTAATTAAAATTCGCAATAACACATGCAAAATCAACTATAAAAACATAACGTTAATATTTTTTTAATTTTTATTTATTTTTATTAGAAACAATAGGAACTTATAGTTTCATTGATTAAAAAAGAAACTAAAAACTTATTATGTAAAAAAATAAAAATAAAGTGAATAGTCTTCTTCTTCCTCGATCACAGCCATAGAACTGCTGCGATATGTTACAAAATGATCTGGACATGCAAAGATGCTTGACTATTATATGATGTTTTCTTTTCCTGATCCTGGAACTGTTTGAGGAGGTTCCTCGGTGGATTCACCTACGAAATTTGCAATTCCTTTGCGCAATTGACCAGATAAATTCACGTGTCCTTTCCGAATTGTTAGATGCGTTTCAATTTGTGTATGTTTTAATTTCACACAATATATTCAGGAGTAATAAATAAGTCCTTAACATTCTAATCTACCACGGTACAATGGTAATCTACCACGGGGGCCCAGTGCGAGTTGGTAGATGTCACATATTACCAAAAGTTGTTTTTTTTGGCGGGAAAGTCAAGCTGAGTGTCACGCTCATTTTTCATTGGACTTTTAAAATCATTTAGTGTTGTTTACTAAATAAAAGTGCTTGATTTATTTAGTAAAAAGTGCATTCAGTAAACAATTCATAAAAAACAGTGAAATATCGCAGCACACTGTGTACACATAGTGGCCAAATCATGACTTAGCCTCAAACCTCCCTCGTGAGACGGTTCACGCGGCCGTCTTTTTCGATGTGAATAATTCATTACGTAACATTGGCTAAATGCACAAAGCGTGCGAAGCCAAAAAAGAAAGAAAGAAAAAGAATCAAAGGTTTTGCTTCTATTAAATGCCGGTTTCCTCAAGATGTTTTCCTTCACCGTCTTTGAGAGCAGTGATGATGAAATAATTTACGCAAAGTAAAGCGCCTGTTGGGATTTGAATCCCAATAGGCGCTTTACTTTGCGTAAATTCGCATATATTTCGCGTTTTTTTTTTTTTTGCGTAATTTGCGTTAATTTTCGTAGGTTTGAACCTACGACCTACAACATGTAAGTCGCGGTAGATACCACTGGGCCACCGCTGTTCTAGTTAGTTAGTTCTCTAGTTTAGAGCCTATTCACTGAAAAAAACTAAGTGACTAGTAACGAAGATGGCAGTTGAGCGAGTTGATGGAATGCTAAATCCAACAACACGACCAAAGATGCTGCAGCAGAGATAGATTGATCTGGAGACCTTCCGCTACCAAACACCCGACACAACAACATTTGGCGCATATCGCAACACAGCTGCTCAGACCCCTCCGTACGGCTTCACCAGACATTATGCTGGAACACGACGAATCGCTAGGCATCAAGACTTTGGCTGGTGGGTGGTAACTTCTGCCGGCAGCCGATGTTATGGCCTACCACCAGTCATACAAACAGACGGAGAGTGAAGTCTACAAGTTCACTGTCCCAATTTCACCAAACTTACTACACCTACTTTATGTTCTTAATAGATAATATTACATGTCAAGCAAACCCACAAAAATTCAGTGTTATTTTCCTCAGCAAAAAATATCGTGAAAGAAATGACTATTCTAATTTTACCTTAATACGTTAATATACCTCAACTTTGCTTATAAATGTTGAAATATAATAAAAATTTAGAATTTCAAGCCTGCTCAGTTGTGATAAGGGAATGATGTCGTAAAATTCTGTGCCAGGAAATGAGGATATGACGTCATCTTTGTGAATGATCCTAAGATGAGCTAAATTATATTCGTATACTTAATTTGATTTTACTGAAACTTTCTCATAAGGTAAAGGTAGCAGAATTTACGATATTCTGATTTGAAATCGATGTTCTAAGGGAAGTGGATAATTTTATATGGTCTTTCTGTTCGCAAAAGGTAAGGTATGACTTAATTTTCAAAGAACCCTTGAAGTTAAAGGACTAAGTTTTTTTTACTCTTTGAGTTTTTCTGAGACTTTTACAAGAGACTGTATTTTTATTACTCAAGGTTTGTTCAACGATCCGAATCTGTCTGAGTTTCAATAGTTTTTAAAGTTTTGAATGGTCTGAAATAAAAGGAGATCATAGTAAGGAGTATAGATGATAAGGTAAATTTATTTTTATTTATTAGAAATACCTGAACAAAACCATTACAAGAACATAATGTTAGTTGGCCCAAATGAGGGTCATGCAATAATGTACTACATGCTTATGGCCACAGATTAAAATAGTATAGCAGTCATATGTATGGCATGATCTTTAAAGCAAAGAAGTACAATGACTTGGCATTCAAGTTACACCAGACGAAGTATTTTGTGCCAAGCCATATGGAGGACGGGTCTGTGCAGTTGTGTTGAGATGTGTGCCGGGTAAGATGCGCCAAATGTAAATGTGTCGACAGTTTGGTCGTGGAGAATCTCCAGATCAATCTTTCTCTAGCGCAGCATCGTTAGTCGTGTTGTCGGGTTTAACATTGCATCACCTCACTCAACTGCCGTTTTCCTTCGTATTTACTCAGTTTTTTGGGCGAATAGGCTCATAATAAACTAGCGCGCTTTGCCATCAACGATTCCATCTCTGCTTACCATCAGGCGGGATTGCGGTCAAGCTCAAGCCTATGATCATAAAAAACTGTCGAATCAGTGCACGTATTTGTCTGCAATCAAATGTAATTTTGAGAAACTCGGCGGTTCGACATGACGACAATTACCTCCTGTTAATCAATCAAAAATATTTAAAAACAAATACTACCTTCCGCTAGATAATTCGTAACTTATCAAATCTCATTTAAATATTATCAAGGTAAACAGAAAATTAAACCCAAACCTGAAAAGTATTTAATATATTCTTTTATGTCCTGCTTCTAGATCTTCCTTATATTAAGAAGAAAAAAGAAATATGCTTCCAAGCCTCGTTTTTTACTTAAAGTTTACTATTTAAATGTGTAGCACAAGCTCTGTGCGGTCGAAACTGATGAGTAGATCGTGCCAAGAATACGATTGGCGTCATTGTCACAATGTAAAATAATAAACAGAAAGGAAATTGGTCTGGATGTTTGTGTATTTGTGAGTTCATATGTTTGTAGACGCACCCACGATACAGGAAAAATTCCCAGAGTGGGGCAAGGTAATCTTAAAAGAAATGATTTTACAAAATAATATAGTAAAATGTATTGTTCATTACCTGTAAGTACAATTGATACACGCTTGTTACACAATATTATGAAAAAAAGAAAGTCAAAATACTGATCATCGAAGATCTTTCTCGCCCATATAGGTAAAGGATGAGTAGAAAGTATTTTATAATTAATAAAATTACGTCATGTACGAAGACATTTATTGAATATGTGTCGAAATACCTACAATGGGCATAGTAACCAAACCATAGCGTGAATTTGGCAATGAAATTGGCCAAAGCCATCTATCGAGCTACCAGGTAAAATTCTCCTAAATTGGTTTTAGGTACAAAAATATTAAACATTACACAGTGCACAAGGCTGCATACTATTTTATTCTGGTCGTTTTAGCTTTATGTTAGCTATAGCATGGAATCAATCAATAAATTAAAGAATTTATTGGTACTCGCTAATATAATGCTAAGATCACAAACTTAAATACCCATATTCATAGCGGGAATAGAAATACAAAACAACTGTTATCATTGCCATACCCGAAATTCTAATATCACCAGATGATTCCGTCACTTCAATTTCCCGTTTGGTATCACACAACAGTGTCACTTCTGCAGCAGTCTTCCACATGTCTGAAATGGCATCATGTGTTTTACTGTATAATCTAATGAAAAACAAAAGCAAGAAAGTTCTGTACTAGGCCAAAAACTCCGATCTTAGCCATGTCGCAGTGAATAAACAGCACGTTGGATTGGTGACCCTGATCTAACTGGAGTTGGTCTCCAAAGCCTAGAGCACAGGCGTAGAGTAGCCAGCCTTTCGGTGTTCTATAGGATGCATTTCAGGGAGTGTGCGAGGGAATTGCATGATTTAATTCCCCCATCTCCGTTCCACCAGCGGACGACCCGTCGTACGGCTGGTTTCCACTCTTACGTTGTTAACACCACTACGATCAGGACGAAGCGTTTCGCCTCCTCCTTTATATCGCGTACATCGAGGGACTGGAACAATTTGCCAGCGGCGGTGTTTCCGTCGGACTACAATTTGAGTGTCTTCAAGGCTAGAGTGAATAGGCTCTTAATAAACTAGTGCGCTTTAACATCAACGATTGCGTCACTGCTTACCATCAGGCAGGATTGCGGTCAAGCGCTAGTTGATAATATATATTAAAAAAAAAAACATTAACATAATACCACGCCTGTCTTCCCTGAGGTATGTCCTCACCCTTATTTTCAGCAGTTATAACACCAGCCAAATATCATTTCTTTGGTATTGTCCATTGAATAGTTGAGCTGCTTAAGTTTTGAGTTGATCTGCACGTTTTCTGAAAAAGAAAATAGCCTGCACTGACTAGACGGATCTTCCAGAAGCTTTCTGGTTCTATCCTCGAAAGACCACCTCAGACACTGACTCTACATGGTCAGCATATGATCTGACTGAGATTATTTCTAGAATGGGACTCTGACTCTGAGTTTCTGCCTTTTTTCTCAGAGTAGTCAGATAAGAAAAACCGAGCTCATCTTTTAAAAAGAAATACAGTATGTTAAATAACAGAGGGCGTTCCCTTAAACTCGTTAATATATATCATTAATAGATTAAAATAAAAATATCAGCATAGAAAAATAAGCATAAAAAAATCCGAATAAAAAAAAAATTCTAATTGGAAATAAATTTGAAACCTCCTGTTTTAAATCAAAATAGTAGTCGTCATGTATAAATAAATTGCGACGTTGCCGTCTTTCATGTTCGCGTGTACAGTGTGTTTCTTTTACATGTCAATTTAAATTTTTTATTGAATATTTTCTTATTGGAAAAAATTTAAAACATTTTGTTTTCAAATGGAAATATTTTTTTTAGCATGTATGTATGCTATACTATTTCGGGTTAACGGGAACGCCCTCTGTTAGTTAACATACTGTATATGATTGACTTGTAAAAGTGTTTGTAATGACCTGAATGATTAAGAAAGTTTAACAACAATATTATTGGCCAGAATCTTTGAAAACAGGCTGCTGAGTTGTTATTTACTTTAGCTTTTGAGATATCAAATGTGAGGTTTTTGGTGGAAGTCAGAAGTACAATATAAGACTAGCGTTAGTGTAATATAGGTAACAATAACGTTACAGACTGGACCTTCTTTTCTCTTATATTTGCCCGTTACGCGCCGTAGTCACGCTACGTGCCAGCCATCGGCGTATGTTCCAGGGCATGCACACCTAGTCGTGTGCTAGCGTTATTTTGTAATTTTCATTAGAAGTGCTGTGCTTGATAGCCAAAATAAATTAACAAGAGAAATTAATTTTACACTCAGATTATATAAAATTTATGTCTTGTGTAGATGTTGTTAAAACTTAAATAAAATTGTTAGGGTCAATCTACAGTCTACAGAGGTACATTTTTGCAGAAAAATTTACACTAGCGGCCGCCAGCGACTTCGTTCACGTGGAGTTAGTTATGCTCTGCTCCTATTGGTCGCAGCATGATGTTATATAGCCCAAAGCCTTCCTGGATTATTGGGCTATCCAACGCAAAACGCACTGCTATAAAAACGGTGACGATCTTCGAAGGACGGTTAGATGAGAATTGTCAAAAATTGAGTTGAATGGTGTGGTGTGTGGCTATGTCCAACAGTGGACTGCTATAGGTTGATGATGATGATGATTTTTAACCCTGACAGAGTAGCGTCAAACCGTTTTTATTTATTTTTGGTTTAGATTTTGACACCCACTGTGACTGTAGGCCACATGCGTTATATCAATAGTTTAAAATGACAAGTTACACGATGTCAAACTCTTACCAATCCATTAATTTCTAATCTTATGGCCTGTCAGCCGACCGTAATTAAGAGCAAAATATCCTATTATTTTAAGTTAGTAAAAACAACACAAAAGCGTCTTAGAAAGCTATTCGTTGATATTTTATGGGCATCCCGAACTCAAAGAAACCCTTAAAATAAAGCATTTTAAGATTTTGGACGAAATTCTTAGAAGGTCGAAGTACAGCGGCCGGCGTCGGCCCGCACATGTTAGCAATAACTTAGAGCAATTCAAGCCGACGGATTCTGTGCAAATTCCTAAAAGAATCGGCCTCCCGAACATGTGCATTGGGGACAATTGACGGACGGCTACAGAAAAAATGGTAGAATGACTCCAGCATGGACCTTTTGGTAGTGTGGGATTTTATGAATTTTAAACGGAGAGACGGTGAAAAGGCAGTGAGTTTCTGGCCGCGACGAGCGACGGTTGAGGGTCGATCTTGAACTGCGATAGGGCGAGGGCTAGTGTCCAGGCTAGTTAATTTAGGAGATTTGGGAAGTAGCCTATGTCCTAGTATATCGCGAAGTAGTGAGTGAAATAATTACGTCAGACATAGTTGGGTTTAAGCCCAGATTAGATTAGTATAATATAATATAATATAGAATATTAAGTGCGTGTAAGTGTTGGCGTGATTGGGTGAGTCATTTATTATAATAACTATCCCAGGCTGATGAAGTTACTATAGTTCCTGTAATTAAGCAGACAGATACGTGTCCCTATTTATTATAATAAATGTATTTATAGTTTGGATTCAGTACGGGTGATGCAGCAGAGAAGCTACTAATATAATTTATTCCAGACTGACTCCAGATAAACCATTTATGTGATTGTATTCAATCATTGGAGCCGTTCTGTCTTGTTTTATGTGTCCATATCCTGGTCCTTACCTTAGCGGATATTTATCAGCTTCGGATTGGCTATAGGGAAAGATCGTATGTATGGAGACAGCCCTCCGCCTAACTTGACCATGAGCTCTGATGCTCTGGACTCTAGACTCCTGACGACTACTGACTATAACAGGAGGGCAGAACCGTAATACACGCAGCTCATTTAAATCTAACTAGGCAAACCGCCTATCTAGAATCAGATTACCAGCCAAACGTTATTGATAATGTCCGCTTCCAAAAAGGTCTTGACACAGAGCACTTGCGTGAAGACTTGACGCGCACACATTCCCAGGGAGTGGGGTAGGCTTTACAAAGTACCACTAACTGAATCAGTAGGTGTCAAAAGACACTAGGGAACGTATTTCGATAAAATCCAACCCGTCCGCTCTTGATAGGACATATTTCTGAATCGTCACTCTTTATCGAAACACGAGTACTACAAGATGCAATGCGTCTTTCGAACTGGGGCAGATTAAGGGGATGTGAGGATGACGAGATTCCACCTCGGTGTGCAGCAGGTATAATCGCAATGAGTTCTGCTAGAGACTGAGTCTACGGTACGCTTGTACTAACTTGTGTAATACCTTAGAATTGGGACGGTTTGTCAAGGGTGTCAATCACATAATATATTTACAAGTCATAAACTCAGAACTTGTCTCCCTCGACAACAGGGAGCTTCGCAGTTCCCCTGTCCTAGGGTGGAAGGAGACATTTATTTAGTGTCTAGGGAGCGTGTTCTGTTAGAATCGTAATAGTATCCTCAGAGGTTCTATGCGTTAGGTCTAACAGAACACGTGCAACGAAGCATACGTTAATATAACGGTTCCCGGCTTCACTAAAGTGGGTATAATTCGTAGTAGATAAAGTAACGTGATCTAAAATTACTTATAAAGTGCAAGCGTAACGATCCCCACCACGCCACATAATAAGGTTTATTACAGATGACGGAGACAGCCCGCGTGCAGCATTTATATAATAGTTCTTAATATATTACATTATATAATTTTGCTTTTCCTCTCGTCTTCTTAGCGTCATATCATATCTATTATTATAAATTGTATACTTGTGTGTCCTAACTGTGAATTCCCATACTAACTTCCTTCTGTCCACTCCTTGTTCCCTTAACTTCTAAAGCGGGAACAGGGGATTAATTCATGGGAATTCATTTCTTATATCGGTGGGAGGATAACCAAGTCTGGTGACGAATTCCTACAGTTACACGCGGGGTTGGGGCGTGTTTCCTCTCCCGCAGGGAGAGCCGCATTTAACTGTAATATTACCACAATTAGGAAAAACGAAAATTTTATCAGCCTAGGATAGTTTAGGTACAATTACATGTGGTGCCGTGACCAGGATTCTCGTCATTAAATGTACTGATTCAATTCAGTGCAACGAGAAAGAACAATGTAAGGGTTACTACGAAATAAAGACACAACGTACACCAAAGAGACAAAACTATTGTTTTGTCAGGAACGATGGGTTTATTACCTAACATAATTCTATGGTCCCCTACAAAGACGTTCAGTGCAACGAGAAAGAACAAAGTAAGGGTTGCTACGAAATAAAAACACAACGTAGACAAAAGAGCTAAAACTATTGTGTACGTTGGCGATGGGCTTATTACCCAGCATAATTTTAGGATTCTCCACAAAAACATTGGTAACAACAAAAAAAAAATGTTACGACGTTTACAATCACCTATTATGTTATCGTTTGGTAACGATGGTTGAAACAGCCAACTGTTGACGAGCGGGTTCGATTCCCGCATGATTATTTGCTAAGATGCTTAGATTGCATTACCATTCATATCGTGTTCGATCACCAGTGGAGTTATTATGTCTGTAATTATTTGGAATTTCTGTGTCACGGCTTGTGGGTTCGATTCCCGCATCAATTGTAGGATTTCGATTACGACGTTAATATATTTAGTGGTAAGAATGTTGATTGGGTGGCTGAGTTACTTAATATTAAGTTCAAATATCTGCAGAATTTTGTATCTGGCCGTAACCTATATCTAGAACAAAGGGTTCGATCCCCTAAAATTGTGAATTTAGTACCTTTCAGTAAGTACCTAGTAATATAATACGTTTTACTCAAACCAATAAAGGTGAAATCAGTGTCTGAGAGGTTATATCAGTTATAATGGGTTCGACTCCCTGCAAATGTGAGTGTTGTGACTGACAATATGTGGATTCCAGTAATTAAAGTTTCGAATCTCTGACGATGCAAATATAGTATTTGGATATAAGAAGGTGTTTGTGCATTTGAGATTTTATGCGTGTAATGAGAATGCGTTCAGGAGTAAGGTACGCCTCATTACGAGTAGTTCTAATATAATAAGCGAATGATACCGATGGAACGTGAATCTTATTTATAATTAAAATGTATTTACTAGGGAGGTATATCAGCTATCATCATTAGAAAAAAAAAAAAAAAAACTCTCCAGCTCGTTAGGAGGCGATGCATGTATAACTGAACGGATACTCGTTTGGCCTTATTTTAAATTCCAGGATGTTAAGTCTACACTCTGCTGCCACTACGCTAGATGTGCCTGGACCTCTGGGCCCATGATCTGTGAGTTGCGGTTGGTTTAAGGTTCCTTCGAAACCAGCTAAGATAAGGTGACTTCGACGGCAGTAGCTGTGGCGTGTTTCCTGTTACGAAGCTAAGTTTCACTTTTATTACGCACACTTGATTAACTGCAGCTACGTGAAATATTTTGTTAACTCATAAAATATTGTAAGATCATGTTTTAAAACAATGGTCTATAGTCATAAACATATAGGTAAATTATCCATACTAATATTATAAATGCGAAAGTGACTCTGTCTGTCTGTCTGTCGGTCTGTCTGTCTGTCTGTCTGTCTGTTACGCTTTCCCGCTTGGGCCTCTCAACCAATTTTGATGAAGTTTGGCATGGACAATCTTTAGACCCTGAGAAGGAACATAGGCTACCTTTTATCCCGGAAGGATTTGGTGTTCCCGAGGGAAATCTGAAGGGCGCGATGTGGCCGAACTCCGCGCGGGCGAAGCCGCGGGCGGAAAGCTAGTATATATATAAAGGATTTAGGAAACAAAAAAAAAAAATAATGTCCGCACGAGAAACAATAGAATAGACTCTTTGTTATGCGCACCATATGGATTACAAAAACGTAAATGTGAAGATTTTACAAACGGTGACACAATGGGCGGTCTTGTCGCTAAGAGCGATCTTTTGCAGACAACCTTTGGATGGAAGAGTAAGGGGAAGGAGAGAGAGATAATGTAGATGGTCTACAGTGTACTATTTACAACTTCACATAGTTTATATAATTAATATGCACGTTGAGTGTATCATGCTAGTCTAATAAATATATACATCTAATTAATGAAAATCATACAAAAGCAAATAAAATAAAAATAATGACTAGACAAGCATCAAAATAAAACTGAGACACAACAATGCATCAAAGTCTGTCAATATAAATGCTTCTGTCAGAAATTCATTACTATTTTTGGAAGCTTATTGTCAAATAAATATGACTTTAGTTGAGGTATCGAGTGTACACTCATCAGCTCCCTACAATTCTTAAGCAACATGATAAAAATAATCGGAGCCATCGGAAAAAAAAAAACCACTCTGGCGCATAAGTTCTGTTCTGCCCCACTTGATAACGTCTGTTTCTTGTGAACTTATCTGCCATTCCCGAAAATGTCAATGTCAAAATGTGATATCGAATAAAAATAGGGTTTACAACTATACTACTAAAACTTTCTTCTCTTTTGGTATATATAGTAACTTATTCTGCTTATTTCTGCTACTTGTTTTCTGTCACTTAAATAAAATTTTAAGAGCTCAAGGACATTTCCTCTTATGTCATAAGCGTCACTCAGTATCAACGATTGGTTACCGCGAAAGAATGTTATGATCATATAGCAGCTAGCAGATTAGTGTTCTAGTAAGACGATAACTGATTACACAGTATAGGATGTCTTTTCGAATTACTATAACTTGCCAACTCTTATAGGAATTCAAAACTGTTCTCGCCTCTTACAATCAGAGGGGGGCATCTAGTTGGAATCGAGTCTAATATGTTCATGTGCGAACTATTTCAGTGCTTCCTGGATATATCTGCCGGCAGCTGAAGTAAGCTGACTCAACATGAGGAGCATAAGGAGAGGCCTCTGCCAGCGGTGGCTACAACATGCCGAGTTTAGAACGAGCGAGCACCGTAGGTAGCGTGGCTCAATAACACAAATACTCTTGAAGAGATCCTGGTATGTAAAACAATATTATAAGCATGCACAGGATTCTGGACTTAGATCAGGCGCGGTAATGTTAGTTGAATTAATATACAAAGAGTATTTGCAGAACAGTATTAGTTCGAATGTTATAAAACGATTGATACGTGTATTAGGTGAAGATTCTTCTGCGACATAGTAAGAGCAGACCTTGCATCCAGTTGGAATCTTGTAGGATTGAATACAATAATGCTAATAATCCATACAAAATTACAATATTCTAGTTGGTATTTGATTAGATGAATGCATCAGATAAGGGTAGGTCTACATAGGCATAGGTCATCCTATTGTGAAAGCTCATACGCTGTACTGCGTCACGCGTCTGATTTTCAGAGGGGGGAATGTGACTGTAGGCCACATGCGTTATATCAATAGTTTAAAAATGACAAGTTACACGATGTCAAACTCTTACCAATCCATTAATTTCTAATCTTATGGCCTGTCAGCCGACCGTAATTAAGAGCAAAATATCCTATTATTTTAAGTTAGTAAAAACAACACAAAAGCGTCTTAGAAAGCTATTCGTTGATATTTTATGGGCATCCCGAACTCAAAGAAACCCTTGAAATAAAGCATTTTAAGATTTTGGACGAAATTCTTAGAAGGTCGAAGTACAGCGGCCGGCGTCGGTCCACACATGTTAGCAATAACTTAGAGCAATTCAAGCCGACGGATTCTGTGCAAATTCCTAAAAGAATCGGCCTCCCGAACATGTGCATTGGGGACAATTGACGGACGGCTACAGAAAAAATGGTAGAATGACTCCAGCATGGACCTTTTGGTAGTGTGGGATTTTATGAATTTTAAACGGAGAGACGGTGAAAAGGCAGTTGGTTTCTGGCCGCGACGAGCGACGGTTGAGGGTCGATCTTGAACTGCGATAGGGCGAGGGCTAGTGTCCAGGCTAGTTAATTTAGGAGATTTGGGAAGTAGCCTATGTCCTAGTATATCGCGAAGTAGTGAGTGAAATAATTACGTCAGACATAGTTGGGTTTAAGCCCAGATTAGATTAGTATAATATAATATAATATAATATAGAATATTAAGTGCGTGTAAGTGTTGGCGTGATTGGGTGAGTCATTTATTATAATAACTATCCCAGGCTGATGAATTTACTATAGTTCCTGTAATTAAGCAGACAGATACGTGTCCCTATTTATTATAATAAATGTATTTATAGTTTGGATTCAGTACGGGTGATGCAGCAGGGAAGCTACTAATATAATTTATTCCAGACTGACTCCAGATAAACCATTTATGTGATTGTATTCAATCATTGGAGCCGTTCTGTCTTGTTTTATGTGTCCATATCCTGGTTCTTACCTTAGCGGATATTTATCAGCTTCGGTTGGCTATAGGGAAAGATCGTATGTATGGAGACAGCCCTCCGCCTAACTTGACCATGAGCTCTGATGCTCTGGACTCTAGACTCCTGACGACTACTGACTATAACAGGAGGGCAGAACCGTAATACACGCAGCTCATTTAAATCTAATTAGGCAAACCGCCTATCTAGAATCAGATTACCAGCCAAACGTTATTGATAATGTCCGCTTCCAAAAAGGTCTTGTCACAGAGCACTTGCGTGAAGACTTGACGCGCACACATCCCCAGGGAGTGGGGTAGGCTTTACAAAGTATCACTAACTGAATCAGTAGGTGTCAAAGGACACTAGGGAACGTATTTCGATAAAATCCAACCCGTCCGCTCTTGATAGGACATATTTCTGAATCGTCACTGTTTATCGAAACACGAGTACTACAAGATGCAATGCGTCTTTCGAATGGGGCAGATTAAGGGGATGTGAGGATGACGAGATTCCACCTCGGTGTGCAGCAGGGATAATCGCAATGAGTTCTGCTAGAGACTGAGTCTACGGTACGCTTGTACTAACTTGTGTAATACCTTAGAATTGGGACGGTTTGTCAAGGGTGTCAATCACATAATATATTTACAAGTCATAAACTAAGAACTTGTCTCCCTCGACAACAGGGAGCTTCGCAGTTCCCCTGTCCTAGGGTGGAAGGAGACATTTATTTAGTGTCTAGGGAGCGTGTTCTGTTAGAATCGTAATAGTATCCTCAGAGGTTCTATGCGTTAGGTCTAACAGAACACGTGCAACGAAGCATACGTTAATATAACGGTTCCCGGCTTCACTAAAGTGGGTATAATTCGTAGTAGATAAAGTAACGTGATCTAAAATTACTTATAAAGTGCAAGCGTAACGATCCCCACCACGCCACATAATAAGGTTTATTACAGATGACGGAGACAAGCCCGCGTGCAGCATTTATATAATAGTTCTTAATATATTACATTATATAATTTTGCTTTTCCTCTCGTCTTCTTAGCGTCATATCATATCTATTATTATAAATTGTATACTTGTGTGTCCTAACTGTGAATTCCCATACTAACTTCCTTCTGTCCACTCCTTGTTCCCTTAACTTCTAAAGCGGGAACAAGGGGATTAATTCATGGGAATTCATTTCTTATATCGGTGGGAGGATAACCAAGTCTGGTGACGAATTCCTACAGTTACACGCGGGGTTGGGGCGTGTTTCCTCTCCCGCAGGGAGAGCCGCATTTAACTGTAATATTACCACAATTAGGAAAAACGAAAATTTTATCAGCCTAGGATAGTTTAGGTACAATTACACCACCATGTCTGCAGAGTTTTGATAGCAAGACATAATAGGCTATTTGACAGTATGATTTTTTTTGTGATTAAATGCTTTAAATGCATAAAATGAGGGTTCTTTATGTCAATTACATGAGTTTTAATAAAAATAATAACAATTAATATATCCAAAAACACAGTAATATGTTTGACTGTTTGTATTTCGCGCCACATATTGTGAAACGATCCGGAATTGCTAATGTCACGATGACGTCATACGCGCATCAGCACTTGTTGTTGTTCTGTGTTCTCAGGTGTTTAATCGATGTATTTGTACAACACGGTACAGCACACCTCTTGTAGACCATTTTATTAGATAAACAACAACAAAGAACAGATAAATACAAACACCACTGCGGAACCGAAAATCGTTTATATCGTCTTGTGATGTCACTTACAAGGCTTGACGCCATATTTGCTGAATAAAGCGTTTCGGCGGCTTATTTGAATTTAGAATTTTTATTTGCATGTTTCTTAGGAAATACGTATTTAAAATAAAAAAAAAATGCTACCGGTGAACTTCTCAACCGCAACAAAGTAATTCAAGATAGAAATTGTAAATCTGTCAAATAGCCTATTCAGACATCACCGTTCCATCACCGTCCGACGTCGAAATGGATGAATCCGGCGGTCGGATGAAATCGGAGACTCCGGACAAAGGGTTTTGCCTCTTCTTTTATACTGCGTACATCGAGGTATTGAAACAATTTTACAGCAGCGGTCTTCCTGTTTATCTTCAAGGCTAGAGTGAATAGGCTGTTAATAAACTAGTGCGTTTTACCATCAATGATTGCGTTACTGCTTACCTTCAGGCAGGATTGCGGTCATTTACCAGTTCATAAAGTTTAATTAATTATAATTAAACTAATTTCACTTTGTGTTTATCGAATGACATTTACAAAAAGAGACCTGTTGTAAAAGATCCCTTGTTTGAGTACCAAACGCTACATCTCGAAATAACTCAGGAGAAAAACAATTGTTTACGACCGGTTGCCAACAAGCTAATAATATCCATTTAATTTCACATACAATCTTCTTCAAACAGCAGAAATCATTCGTTTCCCTCAAGTTGAAGTTAATAAACAGAATTACTTTCGACGAGAGCTCTTCGAGTCGATGGGATCGGTCGATACCACTCTTGTTGTGTGTGATGAGGCCTCAAACGAAATCGGGTGAGGTTCCGTATTAGACGATTTGTTAGATAAAAGGCATTGTAATTTATTGCCTTCAAAAATTACGCACCATTCTGCATATAATTTTTCTTGAGAAATCAAATGAAGAAGCGATACATTGCGTATAAAATTCTTGCGTAAGTTATAGGAATGTTTGCTGGAAGACAATAGGGTATTTGACTAAAAAAAACTAATTAGTCCATCAGTCAGATTTCCTATAAATACTAGACACGTATTTTTTCTTTTTTCATATAAACAAAAAATGAAGACGACACAGTGCGTTGAAACCTCGTGTGACGTCACTGCACGCTACACTTTTTAGCGGCCAGTGACGTCCAGCCACCACTACTGATCTTTGATGCCTTTTATATTTGTACATTTTTATTGATTTGATAAAACAAAATATATGTATGCAATATTTTTCTATAATCTGAATGACGGTTAGAATCATTTTTTTTTTACCCAGGAAAGATCCCTAGGTATTGAATTATAGCTGGTAGAAACTCAATATTTTTTCTTTCTATTATTTTCGAAATACCCTTGACAAAACTAAACGTCAGACATTTCCTTACATCCATTATGCAATTAATAGTTAACATATTACGTTATCTTAAGGTAAACAACGATAAAGGACTGATGAAAAAATACTTTGAATTATTACTTACATCAACATGTTGACATGTTGCGGAAACGCCGTCACACTCAATTTACCCCATAATAATCTTTGACGTCAATCCAATTTTCACTCGCAGTGTGAATATTAGGCACACATAGGCCAAACACTTGAGCGTGAAATACATTCAGCCACAATCCTCAAATTTCCTAGGCACTCGAAATACCCTTCGTTCGCGATTCCGTTTGACTCTTAGGTATTTGCCTGGCACATTCATTAATGTCAATATTAACTCTGGAAGCATTTTCAACTACGTCTTGGCTCCGTGTGTGAATTCGAGAGTATCTCAACAACGTTTGAGAATTTCTCGAAAGTGAATTTTATTATGAATTTTTCATATAATGTGCGCGCAGTTGTGTGAAGTGAGTGAGGAATGTTTGTCTTCTGGCCTTGCATACTTCATTTGATGGAAATTTTACTGTGTTTCGTGTTTATTTCACGTGAACACGACATGAATGCGATTGTGTGTTGGTTGTTTGTGTGTGTACTTTCCTTGATTGTCGGAGCGTCAACAGCGGTGTCATCATCATTCATAGGTTGCTTTACTCGGAGAGCGTACATTAATTTACCTAAAACGTGAACAATCCAGAAAAGGATTTAGTTTAGACCACTCTTGTTTGGAACATAATAGGCCAATAAAGTATTTGAACAGGATTTCAGTTTACTTGTTCGTACCACTGAAAACATGTTTTATTAAAGGAAATTAAGAATTTTTGAATTAAGCTTTCGCTCAATCCTTCTCTATATGAGAGGAGACCTGTGCCCAACAGTGGGACAATAAAAAAAAGATTGATGATGATGAAGCTTTTTTTATAATTATAAACTAGTGCTTGACCGTAATCCCGCCTGTCTCAACCGTTATCGTGGATGGTAAAGCGCGCTAGTTTATTAAGACCCTATTCACTCAAAAAAACTGAGTGAATAGAAAGGAAGACAGCAGTTGAGCGAGGTGATTCAATGTTAAACCCAACAATACGACCAATGTTGCTGCGTCAGAGGGAGATTGTTCTGAAGACTTTCCACAACCAAAATCCTAACACAACAACATTTGGCGCATCGTACCCTGCACATATTGAAACACAAGTGCTCAGACCCGTCCTCCGTACAGCTTCACCAGACATCATGCCGGAACACAACGAATTGCGTGGCGGCAAGACTTTGTCTGGTAGGTGGTAACTTCTGCTGGCAGCCGATGTTATGGCCGATATTGAGATACCGAGACTGAGCTTTTTATTATACAGCAGCTGATCATTGAGCCTTTAAGTAGCTGATACCAAGAACACCGGCTGAGTGTCAATCGGACTTAAACTTGCATGGTTTCGTACCAAAAGGCAAAATATGACAAAAAAAAACACGCTCCTTGTTGTGTGTAAATTTATAAAATATATTATAAACTCACTCTGGGAAAATTGTATCAGTTTACCTAGTAAGGTTCACAAGATACAGTCCGCTAACAGTCAGATGGACGGGCGGACATCAGAGGATCTGTAATAGAGTTCTGTTGACACCCTTTGGGTACGGAAGCCTAAAAACGATGAAGATTACTGAAACTGAAATATTATAGACATTCATTTTTTGTTTTTCCGATTTTCCTCGTTCCAAACAAATCTAATTTGCAGTATTTTTTTACATCATCATTTTACCGAATCGCCATCTTTCCGGACTATCCAGGAGCAAAAAGGTCGATTTTATTTTATTTGTAACGTAACCTTTACTCGTAAAATTGTGTAAAAATGTAAGTATAGCCAAAGTTTAACAGGCATAACTAAAATGGCTGTGTAAATCAATAGGTTGAAGCGGTAGAAGTTACGACCCATTAACTCATAAGGATTTTTTATAGCAGATCTTCGTTTTCGGTCATAAATATTGGATGGGTTGTAAGATGTTCAAGAGGTGGGTTTTCAAAGAGAGGTTATAAAATAGTTTCATAAAAAATGAGTTGCCATTGCAACCCATCCAGGTTTAATCGATCTTTTTACTGATAACAAAAACTAATTATACTAGTGTACTTTTTCCACACACATTAATCGTCTAGTTTTCTTCATAAAAACATTTTAATATTAAGGCCGCAGCCTCAAATCTTGCGGGCAGCGGGGCGGCGGCGGCAGCGGCGCGGTAGCCGAGCGAGCATCAATGATCCGTTCTCGAAACTAGCGGGTAGATCGCGCGTCACTATAGCCGCGTAGTGTTGTGTTCACGATTGTGTCGACGAGATATTTGTTTTTATTCGGGAAATAAATGTCTGACCAATGGCGGCAACATCTTTTTGATTCAAATTTATTCCTAACGTTCGATCAGCGCTCACTGCCCGCCCGCTGCCCGCAAGATTCAAGAGCGAGAACACCGCTCGCTACCCGCCACCGCCCCGCTGCCGCGCCGCTGTTTTCGGTTCGTTTGATTTTACGCATAAAATCCTGCCGCTCACTCGCCGCCGCCGCCACCGCCCCGCTGCCCGCAAGATTCGAGGCAGCGGCCTAAAAGAGTCTTTCATTAACTTCACGCACAATTGGTCAAATCCTTGGATTTCCCTTGAAACTTCTAACTTCATCGATTATGCATGAATTTTGGTAGCCCTGAACTAATATTACGCTAGTCTCAACTATCCTTTAAGGCAAATCCTACAGCACGCCACAAGACATGCATTACATCTAATTTTTGGGACCATTGCCAAGCGATTAGCTGACTCTTCACGTGACCAGAGAGCTGGTCTATTTTTAGCCCAAAAACCAGCTATTTTGCCATTCAACGTGTTGTCGTCCTCCGTGGCGCAGCGGTCAACACGCCTGCCTGCGACGTGGAGGCGCCGGGTTCGATCCCCGGCCAGGTCATGATGGAAACGGTATTTTCCTGATTGGCCTGGGTCTTGGATGTTTATCTATATATGTATCTATTATAAAATATAGTATCGTTGAGTTAGTATCCCATAACACAAGTATTGAACTTACTTTGGGGCTAGCTCAATCTGTGTGATCTGTCTGTATATAAAAAAAAAAAATGTTGCCAGCCTTTTGGGCACTTATCCCATTGGCAGCGATGTGGACGCATTTTTTTATGCCCAATGAAACTTATTTCTATTCTTTTAGTCTATATTTGCGTTAATTGTTAGAATGTTTATTTTAAAGTAATGATACAATAATGTCTTTTGACAGTTTATAAAAGGTTTTTATTTTTAGTTGACTTAAGAGTATTGGCTTTTCTGAAAACTAAGCATAATAATTAATTGATATAAAAAATATCTATGATAATTTTGATAATAAAGGCCAAATCTGTCTTCTTGGTCCAAATCGCGCATTATACATTAACTTCATGGCAATAAAGCACAAACTTGCATGATATGTGATCGTAGTAACAAAAATACCGCTTAAGTATTTTTGAGGCTACTGCATAGGCAGCTTTCAGGATACTTCGGGATCCTTCGGAGGTAATACTCGGAGGTACCTGCGTAATATTGCATCATGCCAAGGCATACTTTCCGACAGTATGCGCCTGCATGTAGGGATGCCGTAGGATCCTTTTCCTTGCCATGCTGATAAAAAGTGCCGAGTCTTGTGCAAACACATTTGTTTTAATTTCTAACTTTTTTAAGATCTAACTCGAGTTGGTCTCCAAAGCCTAGAGCACAGGCGTAGAGTAGCCAGCCTTTCGGTGTTCTATAGGATGCATTTCGGGGAGTGTGCGATGGAATTGCATGATTTAATTCCCCCATCTCCGTTCCACCAGCGGACGACCCGTCGTACGGCTGGTTTCCACCCTTACGTTGTTAACACCACTACGATCCGGACGAAGCGTTTCGCCTCCTCCTTTATACCGCGTACATCGAGGGACTGGAACAATTTGCCAGCAGCGGTGTTTCCGTCGGACTACAATTTGAGTGTCTTCAAGGCTAGAGTGAATAGGCTCTTAATAAACTAGTGCGCTTTACCATGAACGATTGCGTCACTGTTACCATCAGGCAGGATTGCGGTCAAGCGCTAGTTTATAATACCCATATAAAAAAAAAGAAAAATATTCTGCAAGGATTTTATGATTTTGTAGAGGCATGAGGAACAGGGGGTAACGTTCATTCATCCTCCATAGAAAAGGTAGGTCCTCCGACCAGATGGGTGTTATGTCTGGCGGGCACTTGCCCAATGCTTGAAATTGGAAAGTTGTATGTATGCTAATTGCACGGTAAACTCTGATTGCGAGATGTAGAATTCCTGTGACGTCACTATGACGCTTTGTTCCATGTGGCGTTTGTAGGCACCGCTACAATTTTAAAGAATATTTTTGTCATAATTTTAAATTAGTGCTTGACCGCAATCCCGCCTAATGGTAAGCAGTGATTCAGTTGTTTATGGTAAAGCGCGCTAGTTTATTAATAGCCTATTCACTAAAAAAAAACTGAATAGGAAGGAAGACGGCAGTTGAGTGAAGTGATGCAATGTTAAACCCAACTACACGACGACGATGCTGCGTCAGAGGGAGTTTCATCTGGAGACCCTCTAAACTCCCGACACAACAACATTTGGCGCATCGCACCCGGCACACTTCGTAACATTCGCAACACAACTGCTCAGACCCGTCCTCCGTATGGCTTCACCAGACATCATGCCGTAATACGACGGATCGCTGTGGCGGCAAGACTTTGTCTGGTGGTGGTAACTTCTGCTGGCAGCCAATTTTATAAGTTTCTTACCCGTTCTTATCAATAGGTATCTACCCTTTGGAATGGGCGACCGGCTTCAAGTTTCTGTCTGACCGACTCTTTGACCATTCAAAAGTGCCTGTTATTGTTCTTTTTTTCTTTTAATATGATTTGATTTTGATTTTTGCATACACACCCAAATACATAAGTGACATTACGCCTGAAAGCTCCAATACGGCGACTAAAAATACGCCAATTTACGTCAGGTGACTGACTAATTTGACAGTAATAATAATAATAGTTTATTTCGGACAGTAGGTATCCATATTCGGTTAGTACTACAAAAATCTTAAGCCTATGTTAGTAATAATAAAAAAGTAAGACAATATTAAATTATTTGCGAGCTCAGCCAGACACTCCTTACTGTCTGACTAGGACCTGCATGAAACACTCCATTATTTTGGAGTCGATCCTATCAGCAACTGAAGGTAGTTGCTAATGCTGCTAGTGCTACCCCGTACTCTACGTAGCAAGGAGGCGATTCTCTTGCGTATAATGGCATGAAAGCCATCAACACGGCTTCCGCGAACATGCCAGATGCACTACAGAAACGGGGCAACCCCAGCAACATCCTGAAACCGTTGTTGTATTGGACTCGCAGGGCACTGAGCGAGTAAATTATTATATAAATTCTGTCCTTTTATTAATGAGCTGGAAAGAAAATATGCACTCAATTTAAATTTAGTTTAGTATAAGAAAAAGAGAATCGTTGCATATGTATGCATCTCCAAAAAAATTAATATCATATTTTTATATAAAAGTGTAATTTAATTTTCGTTTTCTGTATATTCCGACCTGTGCTTCCACGAGGTTAAGCAGTGCACATTTGCCTCCACCTCGGCTAAGCCATGACCTCTTGCACATCCCTAGTTGGTATTGCGTATTACAACGGACATGCCCGCTTGAACATTAGCATAGAAATAGCTCTGTGATCTACTCTAGTCCACGGCAAGCGTGAATGCTATCAGTTGTAATTAACCTGTCGGCGCTTGTTTTGCACTGGATAATTTTCCAGCCAAGTAACGAATTCTGAGTTGATTACAGACTTTTTGGGTAGGCCTTAAGGGTGATTGATGGGTACTAGGGGAGGTTATTTAATTTCCGAGGTAGATAGTTTGGATTTGGATGTCTGGGTGTGTTAAAAGAAAGCTGAATTGGAGTGGCATGTTGAGATTGAAGATAATCATAATGGTTTTATTTAATCAGTTGGTATTGCGATTGCTTTTTGATAACCTTCGCACTGAGCAGTTGGTGGATAATTTGTAGGTGACATAGAACGCCTTTCCGAGTGATTAGTTTATTTTGTTCTACATATCCACTATTGCGTAGATTTTTGCTGGGCTGCAATGCATATTTTCTACCAACTTGTTTTTTTTTTTGTGTTTGTTTTCTGCCTCATATTCACTGCTAGCAAATGTAACATTTTATTGCCTTCTTATTTCATTCAATACGTTCTTTTGTTGCGGAAAAATATCCGCGAATAAATTGTCCATCGTCTATTACGTAACCGATATAAATACTGAATTATTTTCAGTAAAAACATAATTATCTCAATTAAGTTACGAACGAACATATCAAAGAGAAATATGCACCCTGTTTACCTATTTTCTGGTTTCTACCTTCTTCCACGTTTTACGGTTTGTGATTCTAAAGTCTAGACGGGATCGTTTACTAACTTCTATCAGTGTTTTGATAGCTATGACTGGCGACAGTGGTTACTTGCGCTGAGGAAGAAACATATGATACCTACCACCATAGGTAAACACGAACACCTACATATCGACTGTCCCTAAGTATAGTATCGAAATAGAAAACTGGCACTTTACAGGAGAGCACTTTGAAGTTTATTTTACGTATAAAATTTGCATCTATTGAGCTAACTGCAGTTAATTTCACATATATACTAAAATTGTTGTAATTAACAAATACATAAGATCTATGCATTGAAATTTTTGATAGTTTCTGTGAAAAGCTAGTTTCGATACTTTATTACGTTCATCAAATAATAAGAAAAATCGAAACTGCCCTTTTCGATACTGTACTATGGAACATTTTTAAAAAGTTTATCGAAAGTGGCTCTTTCGATATGTTTCGTCGGGCTTAGTAAACAGAAAAATATTGAAAGTGACATATTCGATCAAGTACATGGAAGTAATTGTTAGGTTTCGATATTATACCTATAAATAATGAACGAATGAACTGGTAACAAACTAAATAAAAATAAAATAAAAATGAGTTTTTATTACAAAAGTTTAATTGTATCAAAAATTACAATCACAGACCAAGTTCTATTTGGCATAATGAGATCAAAATGTACTTAAATTAGGTAATTCGTCATGCCATTGACAACAAAACATTTTAATTATTTCCACTTAGAATAAATAAGAATTTGGTAATACAAAAAGAGTAGGTACTGTTTTACAATAGTACCTAAACTAGTCAGCTAAATGTCATACTCAAAGAAATAATATTGTTTTATGAAAAAAAAAAACAACAACCACAATTATTATATTTTTATTTTGGTAACATAAGAATGTAATAATAAGTAAATAACATAATGTAACGAGTCTCCTGTCTTAGTAATGTTATTTTTCTTTATGTTCTTTAGTTAACTTAATGAATTTCTTAAATGAAAACCAAATTATATACGAGTAAATACCAATATTTATTTAATTTTAATTATCTGAGTCTGCAGGTGAGGCCGAACTATATTTTAAACTTTGAAAATATCTATGATATTCTTAGGGTATGGCTGCTGTGTTACATAAATATGCATCAAATCCTTACATTTAGCTTCAGGTAATGGCAGTTGTTCAGTATAAGACTTTTTAAGTTCAACATCTTCTCTTCTTCTTCCACGACTTCTCGTTTCTATTTTGGTGTTTTAACATGAGCTGTTATCTTTCAGGTTGATTTTAAACTTTAAATAATTTGGATCCTTTTTACACACACACTAATTTCTTTAATACTATTCGATTTCATATTTTTATTTGTATCTTTTTTTCCATTTCTGATCATCCAGTAAGCCTTTTAATTTAAAAAAAAGTCATCTGGAGTCATTTCTACTACATTATATGGGGTTCCGTTAGTTTTACACCAACGTATTAAGGCAAACCATTGATCAGGATCGCCCTCGTTCTGTGTATACCCTGGTTCTAAAAAGCGAAGAGTGATATTTATTATACATTTCTAGCTAGGTACATTTAAAGGAAATACACTATTTGATTGCGATTACAGCCCACGCAGTTATTAGATAAAAAGAAAAAAATATTAGCACCTTCTTCTACTTTTCTTTTAACAAATTGAAGTAAGCTACTACCTACTTCGTTCGACTCTCTCTTTCCTGTAGGTACACTCTGTCCATAAAAAGCACGTGATTTTTAGCAAGCATTTTTCCAAGGCCAAACAAAGTAAAATTATAGAATGATAGCTTCCGTTTATAATTGAATAGACCTAGGTACGTCACCATGAGGACAATTCAAAATTTTCTGAGAATCAAATGTAGCTTTTCTATAGTAGTATCTTTATTTTTAAATCTCTAGCAATTGAACAGTTGGAGTTTTTTCATGAGAAAAATTGTAACTGTAACTTGTCACATAAATTCTTTTTGTGCACAAAGAATGCTATATTCATGTTTTCATTAATAATATCGGTATACTGGCGTAAAGATTGTGCAGCATTACTATAAAGATGAAAGTTATCCCACTCCAGATACAATGAAAACATTTTTTCATCGACAAATTATTATCTAAATAAAGTTTGCTGGTATTTTTCCGTGTGTCATTATCATCAAACTTTTTACTGTCCCAATGCCAAGCACAGGTTTTCTTTCATACAGAGAAGGATTGAGCGTAATCACCACGTTTGCACAATATGCGTTGGCTATTTCAGACTTAAAGTTCAGGTTTCTTCAAGATGTTTTCCTTCACCTTGTAATCAGTCAGATATACTTAGAAAGTAGATATCACTTTAGAAAAGTTAAATTGGTATTTGCCTGACTTGGAATCGAATCTGCACACTCTTATTTGAGAGGCTGGTGTTTTAACCACTAGGCCACCACGACGTGTCCTGCAACTTTAAAGCGACGGCTATGTTTTTGGTCCCGGGTTCGATCTCCGGGTCAGGGTAAAATGTATTCCTGAGAATTTCTCGGTGCCAGCCAGCCCGGAGTCTGGAAGTTGGCGGTCTTGTACCTCCGTGCTTCGGAAAGCACGTTAAGCTGTTAGTCTTGCGCCAGATCCCTCTTTGGCCGTGTCACATCAAAATAAAAGGGTCAAGGAGTAAAAAGGCCACTTTTGTCCGCGCACACAATTGTGCACTATAATAATAATATGTCCTGCATCGATCGCTGATCATTGAGATTAGCCACCATAGCCGAATATCGGTAAGGAGTACATGAACATATACTCACATAATAACTATACTTTTCTATTGTAAATATTTATTTATTATAATACATAGTTAACACCTGCACCTGTGCGAACAGACATGTAGACATGCACACAAATGCAAAGCACTAATCGGGGATCGAACCAGGAACCTTTCAAGCAAGAGCGTCCACTATCATGGAACCAATATCATTGTAAAATGATCAAAATAATACTATGTAACATATTTAAACGAGCAAGACCACTAAAATTCATTTTTACCAGAATTTAATAAATAACAAGTATCGAAATATACAAATTATTCCAATTGAAACTATCGTAAATGGTATTTTCGATAGGATCATCAAATCATGTACCCGTGTGTAATAACGAATGTGGCAGATTCTATAATGGAAATTAAAATAACATCAGCGAATAATATCGAATCAGTCACTTTCGATACCTCAATCTAAAAATATAATGATGTACAAAATCGAATCTGGCACTTTTTATAGTATACATCGAGTAGCGATAAGTTACTTCAAAATTCAGTTACTTAGAGCTTTTTTTATTGTCAATTCAATAAATCATCACATAAATTAAAACGAAGCACGGGCAAGGGTCGCGATGTACGGTAAAGAAATGGGTAGTTACGTCCTTCTCGCACGCTTTTTGCCTCCGCGTACAGTATCGTTAGTGAACATTCGATCATTTAGGCTGGATCATTTGTCAAGTATCGATATTATACCAGTACAAAATATGGATAAAAGTCATATTATAGCATAATTTCTTTTACTATGTAAAAATATACTAAAAGAGGGATGTTTTGCAGCAATAAAAAAAAACCTAAAATTTCAGTTTCGATACTGTACTTAGGGGCAGTCGATATTTATGTTTCTACACTATTGAATTGTGACGTTGCCATTTATAAAAATTGTTGATCAATAGATACTCATTACAGTATTTTATAATTTATGTTAATATATTTATCAAAGACAATCCATACTTACTTAATTAGTAAATTAGTGAGTTTTTAAGGGCTTATACGGTTTTGGTAGGTTGTTTGGAATACTTGAGACTGAAACTGTCTTGGTTGACTGTAAAAGAATTCCGAATGCATTAATGTCTTTTGTTAGTGGGAAAAATTTGTTTAAATAAATGTACTACATAATAGGTAAGGTTCCTGTAAAATAAAATTTATAACCTCATTATTAAAACTCATATTTAACTGCCTTTATGCAGCTTCTTAAATATTATGTCCCAAGTGAAAGGACGCGCAAAACCAATGAATTATAAAATTCATCTTAACAAATGCCATAATTCTTTCCTTAGACCAGAAAAAATATTACAGACTTTCATTTCAAAAGAGTGAAATCCAATAACGTCACAGTTCACATGATAGATGGAACCCATTAGCACCAAAGAGCTGAGTGATAACTCTCTCCAATTCAAAGCCTAGATTTTAAATTTATGTCCCGTCGTATTGGTACCAAAATGAATTTTTTGGTACCGCTATGAATTTGGATACCTACCGATAGCTAGCCTGCGGCGTGAGTGATATTTTTTGTAACAGAGTTATAGGTTGCAAACAAGTTTTCTGTTCTAAAAAAATATGAATAGCTGGCGACGAAGGTATATGAAACCGAGGAACATTTACAGACTAATATTTTTCACGTTGAAAAACTTCTACCCCACAAATGTGTTAGCTTCATAAAGATATTTCCGCGTAAAAATACGACTAAGAATTTCAATTTCAGTGCTCAAGTATTTTCCCAGTTCCAAAGCGATTCTTTTGAATAATAACTATTGGTAATCTCATGCTGTTGCCAAGACGGCATACGGTAGGACGTAGGATGGCAGTCCACTTAAAACTTCAAACTTTACGACCGGCTTGCCACCGAAATATGAGCCTTAAGATATGGTAAGCTAGTTTAAATAGTTTGTAGTTTTATCGTGTGTTGTTTTACGTAAAATGGCGGGGATACTTGAATATAAAATACAGCATTTACATGAAAAGTTTTTTGATCGTGCCATTCACAGAATTTGAGACATAATGAGAAGAGATTTATGTGACTTGTTTAGACATCTTATACGAGGTCAATCGAGTTATTCCGATAGAATTCTTTGATCTAATAATCCCTTGTTGGTTATTTTATTAACTTTTAATTTCAGTGTGATCTAGGTAATATAAGCTTGCTATTCTGCTCTGATCGCCCTTCATCTTCGACTTTCTTAGCATCATGCTGCGATATTTAAAAATAAGTATAGGTACATTAGTTCTTCGGAATAAGAAACACTTTACGAGTAAATTTGCCTTGAATATTTTGAAATGAACCTGACGAGGCTTTTCTTGATCTTCGAGCAGACTCTCAGACTTGCAAAGGATTTTTAATAGTACGTCAAGATCCAGAAATGCATTATAATTAGGTTTCATTTTGTTACGCAATTACAATGCTCATATAAAAAAAAATTGTCTACAATTAGGTAGATTGCTCTTACACTTTTTAAAGGATATTCTGTATGAGATATACACATAATATATTATTTGAAGAAAAGTGAAAAATAAAAATTCACCAATTGAGTGTTTTTTTTTTATTGCGTGGTAATAAAAATGCAATAAGAATAGAATAGAATACCTACTCTTTATTATGTACAGCATATAAATTACAGAACATAAATATAAAGATTTTACAAATGTTGACACAATGAGCGGTTTTGTCGCTAAGAGCGATCTTTTAAAGACAACCTTTATAAGATGAAATTAAATATCATCATATAGTTCTGTTGCAGAAAATTTGACGTAAATTAAATAGATAATAGGAGAAAAATCAATGAACTTTGGTTAGGAAATCTTTATCAGGGATTTGGATTATAATTAAAAAAAAATAGTTCAATTACTGATTCCTCTTTTTTATTTTCTTTAATCGAAAAAAAATAAAAAATCTGTCTTTAATATTGTTAACGTGAAAGTTTGTATATATGGTAAATACTACTTCACGAAAAAACTACTGAACGGATTTGGATGAAATTTGGCACACAGATGCTTATACCAGGAATTAATATAGAGGATATATTTTATTCCAAAATTCCAACGGGATCGAAACTTAAACGGGTAAACCATAGAGCGCAGTAACTTTTCATCTTCATTACTATTATTAGTAACTAGCAGCCACCAGCGACTTCGTCCGCGTGGAGTTAGTTATGCTCCGCTCCTATTGGTCACAGCATGATGCCAAAACCTTCCTGGATTAATGAGCTATCCAAAGAAAAAAGAATTTTTCAAACCGGGCCCGTCGTTCCTGAGATTAGCGCGTTCAAACATACAAATAAACTATTAAGCTTTCTATATTAGTATAAATATTATTCACTTTATCTACTTCTCACACATCTACTTTTATTTTTTATTTCATCATTAAACATAAAATGAGCAATAGTGGTTTACAACAGCTGCAGTTTACAAGTAGGTCGTAAGTTCGAACCCAGTTAAGCGCTTGACCGTATGTTAATTATTTTATCCCCACTATTCCCAAAACAGTGAAGGAAATCGCATACCCTGAAACCAAAATTTTATCAACTAGTGACATCTACTAAGATTCCTTCAACACCACTAAGAGACCTATGTCCCAGCAGTGAAAACAGTTTAGGCTGATAGTCATCATCATCAACCTTTTTTATCGTCCCACTGCTGGGCACAGGTCTCCTCTCATACAGAGAAGGATTGAGCGTAATCACCACGCTTGCTCAATGCGGGTTGGCGATTTCAGACTTAAAGTCCAGGTTTCCTTTTTTTTTATCTATATTATAAACTAGCGCTTGACCGCAATCCTGCCTGATGGTAAGCAGTGACGCAATCGTGGATAGTAAAGCGCACTAGTTTATTAAGAGCCTATTCACTCTAGCCTTGAAGACACTCAAATTGTAGCCCGACGGAAACACCGCCGCTGGCAAACTATTCCAGTCCCTCGATGTACGCGGTATAAAGGAGGAGGCGAAACGCTTCGTCCGGATCGTAGTGGTGTTAACAACGTAAGGGTGGAAACCAACCGTACGACGGGTCGTCCGCTGGCGCTCCCCGAAATGCATCCTATAGAACACCGAAAGGCTGGCTACTCTACGCCTGTGCTCTAGGCTTTGGAGACCGACTCGAGTTAGATCAGGGTCACCAATCAGCCTCTTTGCACGTCTCTCCACTGAATCCAAAGTGGCCAGGTGACACTTGGCAGCACCAGCCCAAATGTGGCTGTAGGACCTGTGCTTTGTATAACATTAGAAGCTGCCCAGGTGTGAAGTACTGCCGGACCTTTGCGATAACGCCAAGTTTCTTGGCAGCCACCTTAGCCTTGGACTCAATGAACCGCCCAAAGTTAAGGTCCGAGGAAATCTCAACTCCCAAAAGCTGAAGGCGGTCGGAACACTCCAAGGACACATTCCGAAAAGTAGGAACGGGCTCCTTTTGGCGGTGAAAAGACACGCCTGTGTTTTGGCGACATTGAATGCTACAAGATTAGCATTGCCCCATTCGGAGACTGCCTGCAGTGCAACACTCGTTCGCTCAACCATGGCCTCTCTTTCGGACCGGATTGATTCCCTACTAGCCCGAGCATCCGGCAGGTATCTCTCTACAACTGTGCTGTCATCTGCATACCCATAGATACCGGGCATCAGCAGTTCGTTAATATGCAGCAGGAACAGAGTTGCAGAGAGAACAGACCCCTGAGGAACACCGGCATTAGTTGACATGGGCTCAGAAGAGCATCCATCGACAACAACTCGGAGGGACCGTTCAGTCAGGAAGTGTTTTACCCAGCCAGTCAGGCTAGGGGAAATGCTGTACGCTGGAAGCTTACTCAAAAGGCCAGCGTGCCATACCCGGTCGAAGGCCTTCGAGACATCAAGGGAGACAGCAATCGCTTCCCCATTCCTCTCGAGGGCCTCGCCCCACAAGTGAGTGGCATACACTAGTAGGACCCCAGTTGACCGATTGCGGCGAAACCCGTACTGTCGGTCACTGAGGAGATCGTTACCTTCCAGGTATGCCAAGAGGCGCGAGTTCACTACGCGCTCCATAATTTTGCAAAGTATGGAGGTGATCGAAATCAGCCGATAGTTGGCAGGATCGGCACGACTACCCTTCTTGGGCACGGGCTGCACGTTAGCAAGCTTCCAGGACTTGGGCACTATACCAGTCCTAAATGAGAGGCGATACAAGCGCGTCAATACAGGAGACAACTCGGGCGCACAAGCTTTAAGAACAATCGCTGGTATACCATCCGGACCACTAGCCTTATCCACGATGATGATGTCCCCTCTTCCTCAAGATGTTTTCCTTCACCTTCAGTCATTGGTGTCCAAGATATACTTAGAAAGTACATATAACTTTAGAAAAGTAACATTAGTACTTGCCTGACCTGGAATCGAACCCGCGCTCTCATACTTGAGAGGCTGGTATTTTAACCACTAGGCCACCACGACTTCAAGCTGATAGTGCTAAAAATAAACAATTTCATAGTACGTAGTAAAGGTACTATCCTTTAAAAAAGAGCGCATTCGGGTTGTGGAGGTCAGACGGCAGTCGCTTCACGGAAAATATCAAAGTTTAGCCAAAATCAGCAGTTAGACTGGTAAAGCAGACCCCAGACTCCAAAGCTGAAAAAGCTTCAGATGCGACTGGGATTAACGCTGAAATCGTCCGTCCCACCCGCGAGCGCGAAGTGCGTCCTACCCGTCATGACTTACGGAGCCGAGACGTGGACACTAACGGTCAGACTAGTCCATAAATTTAAAGCCGCTAAGCGAGCTATGGAGCGGGCTATGTTGGGCGTCTTTCTGAAGGACCGCATCAGAAATGAGGTGATTTGACAGAGGACCAGAGTCACCGACATAGATGAGAGGATTAGGAAGCTGAAGTGGCAATGGGCTGGTCATATATGCCGTAGGACTGACAACCGTTGGGGTAAACGAGTCCTCGAATGGAGACCGCGTCTCGGCAAACGTAGCGTAGGACGCCCTTGGGCGAGCTAGAGCGACGCCATAAAAAAAAGGTGACTGGTGTGCCGTGGAGGAGGCCTATGTCCAGCAGTGGATGAGTAGAGGCTAATGATGATGATGATACTACCTTTAAAAGGAGCGAAGTAAAAAAAACGGTGTACTAAAAAAAAAATACGTACTCAACGTTCCAATATTAATACCGTTACGAAAAACATAACAAAATATCGACGATATATGAAAACGATGTCGGTAATGGAAACCTGCCACCATCATGTTACATAATCATAAATGCTCGGTAAATCCCCCAAAGAGTTTCACTACACTGCTCCTGACAGTTTCGAAGTTTACAGAACTCGATACGAACAGTTCTGTGATGGTTTTAACCATATTCAGGGTTGACTGATATTTTACATTTTTGTCATAACGTAAAAAGAGCACGTGTGCAATTCAAACATGGTAGAAGAGAATCTTAAAAAAAATATCGAGCGAGTGAGTAAGACAGATATTGCAAAATGCTAAGTTTTAATTTTAAGTAAAAACACGGGACATTTCTGTCACCTTCCTGAGCTATTCTTATAGGTTAGCCCTTTAAAAATAAGTACATTTTTACATTACATGCCTTGTTTTCATATTTCATCTCAGAAAACAATGCATGTTGTTCTGTAATGATATTTATTCAGCACAGACTTAAAGACATACAATATCGAAGTTTAGCCAAAAATCAGCAGTTAGCCTGGTAAAGCGGACCCTAGACTCAACAAAAAAGAAAAAAAAACTGATAAAGCTTCGGATGCGACTGGAATTAACGCATCTCAGCGTTAATGATGATAGACTTAGAGATGCACAATAAATCTAGCATACATCAGCTGGCAACAAAATAAAAAATAAGATAATAAAAATCAAATAGAAAGAAAAGACCCCGATGTTAAAAAAAAAAACTCTTGTACATTATTACGTCGACGTCGAGTGACGTCGTTCCTATCGATCTGACAACCACAGATTTTGTTAATGATTCCGGTTATCATTAGTCACAACTTTTTATCGATTTAAAAAAAAATTGCTGATTTCCATGTAAGAAATAGCGGAATCATATTTTTGTTTATTTCCTTCGATAAGTCTCAACATCTTAGGGTCCATGTACTGAATCTCTAGTATTAAGGTGTACGTCAATGTTCTTGCGGTCCTGTGTATACACTTGTGAAACAAGGATTACCAAGAAGTAGTGATTTATGCATGCTAAGTGTTAGCATACAATCATAATATTCTATGGTTAAAACACTGTTTGTGTTGGCGCGGCAGTCAGTAATATGAGCTGTAACAATGAATGCGGGGAGATGATATACTAAAGTAAGTCTTTATGACTGACTAGCGGCCGCCAGCGACTTCGTTCACGTGGAGTTAGTTATGCTCCGCTCCTATTGGTCGCAGCGTGATGTTATAGAATATTAAAGCCTTCCTGGATTAATGGGCTATCCAAAGCAAAAATAACTTTTTAAATCGGACCAGTAGTTCCCGAGATTAGCGCGTTCAAACAAACAAACAAACATACAAACAAAAAAACTCTTCAACTTTATATATTATTATAGAGTATAGATTAAAAGGTGAAGGAAAACATCTTGAGGAAACCTAGACTTTAAGTCTGAAATCGCCAACCATCATTGAGCCAGCCTGGTGATTACGTTTAATCCTTCTCTGTATGAAAGGAGACCTGTGCCCAGTAGTAGGACGATAAAACAGGTTGATAATGATGATATACTTAAGAGAATAGCTTCTAATATAAAATAACTTCTAAGGTCTTCTTCCTGGAAAGGTTCCTCTTGATCTTCAGCACCTCAGGTCTACGGCAGTGTCTTCGAAATAGACTGTATCTAGAGGTTGAATACGACGTTCACAAAGAACGCGCGGCGGATGCCTTTACAGCGATAAAGTCAAATAAAAAAAGTTAAAAAACTAAAACCCAACTACGACAAAAAACAACGCTGAAAAAGTATAAAACAAGATTTTCAGAATACTGAACTGAACAAAGTTGCTAATGTAGTTGCAAGTAAATGGACACAGTAGTAATGTCATACAATACTATTCTGAAGTATGCAATATTCACTATGTAGAGATATACTTTTTCAGCGTCGTTTTTTGTCGTAGTTGGGTTTTAGTTTTTTAACTTTTTTTTATTTGTACTATTTTGGTGTTAAAGTGTATTTGTGGCGCATATTATTAACAAAAGTTAAACTGATGAACTAAAAACTAGGTACTTGACATATTACATCTACACGCACATATAACAACATAAACCCGAAGGCATATAGTGCAGAGGACTTTTTATGGGAGATTTAGCCAGTTATCAAACTGTTTCCGCCTTCACCGCGTGGAGTTACTCCCAGCTTATGTCGTTTTCATTAGTGCATTACATATTCTAATAATGTTCACACTGCTCTACATTGCATAAAGCGATTCACAGTTCCCGTGATCCACGCTTTACTCTTGTCGCTCATATTTAACATCATTAAAGCATTCTTGTAATTATGTCCAAGCATAAAGCACTCGTGAAGCTCTTTCACGTGATACCAAACACGGTATATTTATTTTAATTTTATATTAACATAGAACTTTTGGTCCGCTAGAGGGCGCAATACTAAATTTGGTGACAAGCTTTATAGCTCATAACTAACAGAATATCAAGGCCCTTCTAATGGTACTGCAGTGGTCTTATTCTGATAAGTAGTAAAGAAGCTATGAACGAAAAGATGTGAATTATATGCAACCAGCCCATGAATACAGGTAAAGTCACACGCAAATGCTAGCAATATATATATATATTCAAAATATACAAGTAAAGCGCTTTCAAATGATACCAAACACGGCATATTTATCTTAACTTTATTTTTTTACTCTGTATGTTTTGTCCGCTAGAGGGCGCCACAGTAGATTTTGTGAAACCCCATGTAGCCTATAACCAGTGGACAATTAAAACGCTTCTAATGATATATCATTTGTCGAATTCTGATAAGTAGTTTAGAAGTTACGAGGGAACAGATGAACATACATACATACATATCTACATATACATACATACATACATACATACATATACATACATACATACATACATACATAGCCTGTCAAAATCATAACCCTCCTTTTGCTTTGCCGTAGTCGGGTAAAAAAGGTCATTTTTAGTCTCAGCTGCTAGAAGCGTGAGTACATTCAATATGCATAATGTCTATCACACGAGTGGTTGTAATTACCGACATAATATGAGAGTAGGATCTCTTCTCTGTATGATAGGAGATCTGTGCCCAGCAGTGAGACGATAAAAAGGTTAATGATGATGAGAGTAGGTACCTACGTTATGAAATTATAAACGAATAATGTAACGTATAAATGTAATGAGGGAAACTTACATGGCGTGAAAAGATTGACATAAGCGTTTCCACTTATGAGAGACAGGCCTACTTTTTGCGAGAGGGAGTGAACCGTAAACCACAACGGGGGCATAGTGCGGTTTGTTCGATTTTTGGTTCTAGGATACGCCGGTTTCCTCACGATATTTTCCTCTACACTATTTTGAGAGCAGTGCAGTTGGGATTAAATAATTAACATAAAGTAAAGAGCCTCTCTAGGTTTAAACCTTCTAACATAACTTGTAATTCGCGGCCGTTACCACACTCTTACTTACTTTTCTTTTACTGAAAAGCGTAATTAAATTATTATCAATCAAAATGGTAGCGATAGAATAAAACCTTTACATATTGAAAGTGCTCAGCTTAAAAGTTATAGTCCAATATCTGACAGTTTAGTAATATATCCACTGTATCTAGAACTCTCGATTGTAGCTGAACTTTGAGGTGTCGATAACAGCTGACTCTAAGCTCACATTGTACGGTGGGATCTTTACAGAATCAATCGGCTGGTTTGCCGACGTCGCGTACTCGGTATCGAATGTTTTGCTAAACCGGGTGGCATCTGTGAGTAGGTGTGGAAGCTGTCATATTAATCCGGACGCGATAATACACCGGCTCGGCTTGTACCTTTTGCCGAGTTTGAAGAAAAAAGCGTGAGGCAAGAACCGTCATTCTTAAATCCATACAAAATGTAAGAGTATTCTGTCTTATATGTATTATTCATGTGAAAATTTTGATGTTTATTAAATCATCACGCCTATACGGCGTTCTGATAAGCGCATACGAGTATACCATAGACTGGATTAGTATTTAAGATACTTTTTAACTTGCTCGGATGTGATAACTCCGCTGCCGCGAGGAATCGCTGTACAGTGGACATAGTTCCGGCAGGATCTCATTGAGATATAGAGAGTGCGACTGTCGCAACCCAGTGCTGGAAATCTCCCCTCAGTCCCCTCTTTGAGCAGTGGCTAGAAAGGTGCCACGACGCCCTAAGCTTCCGCTTGAGGTCCTCACCAGACACGGCTATTTCGGGAAGTTCCTGTTCCGGATAAGGCTGGAGTTAATGCCAGGGCGTCCTCACTGTGGAGACCACCTTGAAGACATACTGGAACATACGGCGGAGGTCTGCCCGGCTTGGGCGAAGCACCGCCGTGTCCTCGTGCCGGCGATCGGTGGCCATCTCTTTGATAAAGCGGGAGGAAACGCCAGGGCGTCATCACTCCCATCGTCCCAAAGGCACGGTGGAACATACGGTGGAAGTCTGCCCAGCTTGAGCGAAGCACTTTCGGTTCCTCATGGTGGCGATCAGTGGCGATCTCTCGCGTCCGTCTCTGGTCCAGGCCATGGTTTAAAACAAGAGTACATGGCAGGTCGTCACCTTCTTCTGCGAAGCTGTGATGGTAGCAAAGGAGAAGACGGAGCGCATGAGGGAGCTTGAATCTCGGCGGAAGACAACATCAAACTCCCGGTCACCGTGATCTGCAGATGTCAGCACATGACAAATCGTGACGGGGTCCACGAAGACCGTTGCCTGCCAGGGCTGCAGGTTGTTCAAAAGAATTACCGTGCGCTGATACACTGGCAAGTGAAAGAACACGGATGAGTTTGAGTCAATATGATACGCTTTTCCGCTCCGTCCAGAAACATGAGAGGCCGTTTGAAGCTTTCCCACTCGAAATAAAAGATACTTTTTAACCAGCCTATGCGTTCCCGTGGTACAATTTTGACGAAAGTCCTATTGGTTGCTTTTAGTAAGTAAAATAATATAGCTTGTCAAACTTTTGATCGACTTGTTTGCCAAGATTGTTGAAAACATCACAATTCTCCCAAGTCGCCTAAATTTTGTAAACCAAGTATACACGCGTCCTAGAGAAGCGCTTAGTTAGTAGCCATACTTGTAATCTATATGCAAGTACTGTTACTGATGATGCCATTCAGTATATATATATATATATATATACTGAATGGCATATAGAGCACACTCTGTGCGCTGAGATGACTATGGAAGAAAAGATTTTCGAGCATTTCGTTAGGATATGCAGAGAGAATGCCTGGAAACGTTGCGCCAATCATCAAGAAAGCGAATTGACTGATTTGTACCAATTGAGAATCGGAAATCACCTTCACCTTATTACATTTAGCTCTTAGAAAATTATATAAACATAATGAATGAACGGTTTTAGTATATATATTTTTATTGATTAGAAATATAAAAAGCTTCCAAGTCAGCCTTTGCGTAAATAGGGCTACTTACGTATTCAATCAATATTTTATTATATTTTATCGCTCCCCCGCTATCACAAGGTGGCGTATATATCCACTATACTGGGATTTTCTTGGTATATTTTTCATAAGAAAAATAGAAGGGCGCAATTAAAACGGGTTGCAATATATTTGCTAAATTACTGTGAAACGGTACTGTTTGTGTACAATATGTAAAGAAAACCCTGTCCTGGAAGCTTCGATCGTGTAGGCCTGGGTGTCACCACAGGACAGGCACTAACGACAAAGCGGAGTGGTTCCGAGAGGCCATGTCCGAGATATGCGATGTGGCGATGCCCCGAGCCCAGCCTCATTTTTGCCTAGTTTTATACTTCTCGCATACGATGGATTCCTGAGGCAATTCTTCAGGAAATGCTTAAATAAGTATTCATAAATACATAATCAGCCTATATTGTTCTCGCTGTTGGGACACAGCCAGGCTTCCTCTCTGTGAGAGGGAGCGGGCCATAATCCACTACGCTGGCCCAGTGCGAATTGGAAGATATGACGATCTCCTCAAGATGTTTTCCTTCACCGTTTTTAGAGCAGTTTTGATGAAATAATTTACATAACTTTATTTAAATTATTTCATCGCCACTGCTCTCAAAACCGCCTGATAGGGTTCGAACCTATAACTTGGAAGTCGCAGCAGTTACCACTAGGCCATCACTGCTCTCATAAATAAAGATATTTCAATGTGTCACAGAAAGATAAAACTCCTCTTGGGGTAAAACTAAAAAGCATTAAAAGTCAACAGCAAAAGATGCAGCATTATCAGTGTCTCAATACCATTTTCATAATAGCTCTATTAGTACAAACCACTTAGTATTTGAAGACGGGAGCTTCGTTCCAACAAACGTAAGTTAGTCGCCAGAGGGAATGAAAACTTATTCAATGTCTTTATTGTGAAGCGGTATTTTGATTCAGAACGTCAAAAGTCTTTAACTGTTTTTGTCTGGGATTTTTTACTGTCGTTTATTTTATTGCAAGTTTTGTTTTATCGTCTCAGACTTTTAAAAAAGAAGAAATGAAAATATTTTTGCTCGTCAGAGACTGAGTCTTGAAATTGGTTGAAAATAGCTTGGAATTATCTCTATTTTCAGGCTAGGTATTAATGCCTATTACTTACTTAAATTTAACTTAGACACAATCACATTTTGTAACTCAATTAACAAATCTACCCATGTACCCCATTTTCATTCATGCCTGCAAGAGGCAAGGAATATCTTTTTTTTTTTCAAGGTGAGGTTCAACCTCAACTTTTGATCAATGGCCTCTGTGGAATAGATACCACAATTTTGCCAATAACACGTGTAACAAATTATAGAAATACTTTGAAAATTTTATTTCACACTAATGGCGAATATCGCCAGTGACAGTTGAAAAAAACGGCCACGTGAACTGTCTATGAGGGAGGTTTGAGGCAAAGTGATGATGTGGCCATTATGCTGCGATATTTCAATGTTCTTTATAAATTATTTACTGAATGCATTTTTACTACATAAATCACGAGCTTTTATTTAGTAAACGACACTATTTATAACGAATAACTTTAAAAGTCCAATGAAGAATGTGCGTAACACTCATCTTAGCTTTCCCGTCAAAACTCCAGCTTTGAATAAAAAAACAATGTATGCATTGTTTTCAGTGTGTATTTTAACGACTTTGACGTTTAAAATATGCAGCAGCAGTTTCTTTTGAAACTTTAAGATAATTCTATGATTTCCTATCTGGTTTTTTCCTGTCTTGTTCGTACAGAATAAACACATTCTTTCTAAACAAGAGTTTCTTTTTTTGAAAATAATTGTTTATGAATTTCATTTATTCGTGTATACGATATGTAAAGAGAACCCCGTCCGACCCACAAGGATAATAAAGGTTAGGTAAACACATGACCAAATAAAATATGAAATTTTACGTAATCATCTTTTTTTTAAGTTTAGCCCGGCTTTGTAGAATAGTAGAAACAGTTATCGATACCTAACAATACCTTTATGGATCGGACAGGATTTTCTTTACATATTGTACCTATAACGAAAAAAAAAACCTACGATATCAAAGAATTCGTCTGCATCGCCGTCAACAAGTAAAGTGTTAAAGACTGGCAGCAGTTACAGCATTACCATGTTGTATGGCGATCTTTTTTTATGGTCATTAATATAAATTATGTGTTGATTTATTTGGTTTAGCTATTTACAAAAATAATCCTTTACTACCCACCAACATCAGGTTCAGGTTCACCATCAGATTGTTTGCGCTTCTGTATAGACGAACGTATAACCTTCTTATTGATTTTTAAATTGGCAAATATACATACACAGTTATAAAAAGCCTACAACTCGTTTTACTCAAGTGTTAGAACCAAGTCATGATGTGGCCATTATGCTGCGATATTTCAATGTTCTTTATAAATTATTTACTGAATGCATTTTTACTACATAAATCACGAGCTTTTATTTAGTAAACGACACTATAAATAACTTTAAAAGTCCAATGAAGAATGTGCGTAACACTCATCTTAGCTTTCCCGTCAAAACAGATTGTTTGCGCTTCTGTATATACGGACGTATAACCTTCTTATTGATTTTTAAATTGGCAAATATACATACACAGTTATAAAAAGCCTACAACTCGTTTTACTCAAGTGTTAGAACCAATATATCCTACATTATAAAAAAATATTTAAAGTCCATAAATTGTAAAAAAATAAATTTTATTTTATTATTTCCATACAAAGGCTGTTAAACTGGCTCTTTGATTCTTCAGATAAAAGTGGTCTAAATCGGTTCGTCAACTAATAGTGATATTGCAAACAAAAGTTTGGTTACAAAATTATTTTTGCAAAATGAGACAGAATTTTAAATGTTCTGCAAACTAATTTCTCTTCGCATAGTTTAATGTAACTGCAGCTAAACTTTGGTCTTAGACAGCAGTCGGCGATAGCAAAGTTTGTTAAGAAAAATAGTGCACTTATGTCCCAAGTAAAGTGGTTTATGCATGTTAATTAAAATTATGTGCAATACATATATAAAAAAGGACTACGTGGTTTTATGAAACGTAAAAGTATTTTTTTTTTCACATTACAGACATGCCTACTCTACTAATAAAAAGTTGAGAAGATGTAATAAACGTTTCACTTTAAAAATATTCTTATAATTTACTAGGAGGACGTTTTTAATTTAGCTTTTAGCTTAGTAAAGTTAGAAGAAATGACATCATTTAAATTCACATTCCTTATCAGCTTATAAGAATATTTATTTACACGTTAGAGTTAGAAGTTTATTTTGATTTCACAATTTACGACATTCATTACCTATCCACCTGCGTCATAATTATGTATCTTCTTCTTCCAGTGCCTCAAACCTGAAGAGGCACTGAAAATGTATTCCGAACTGTAATTAAGTCTTCCTTCCATGCTGCATTCATTTATGACCCATTTCTTAATTGCAACTGCATATTTCATTCTGTTCTCAGAAATAAACTGAACCAGTGCATGGGTCATATTTCAAAGGTCAGATATCACTGTCGAACCCAATAATCAACGAATAAATAAACCCGGGTTCCACACCCTGAAGGGATATAAATATTACGTTTTATGACATTAAATATTTTCCCAATAAATTCAGAGATTACCCGTATCTGTTTCAATTTTGTCATTCACTTGAACATAAAAATAAATCAATCTGGGAATCAGCGGCATGTTCATTCATTTGGTTGAGTGGGCATTATTTAAAAGTGAATGAACGTAATAATTATTATTGTTATAATATTATTAGTGCTTCTTCATTTGAGATCAATTAGTGATTTATTTCTATAAAATTTTCTTATAAGAAGATAAAGGCGGACTTTTTTAAATTTAAAACTTCTTGCAGATAATTTAATTTAATTTGATTACTATTTTACATTTTACGATTAGGTACTACATCAAAGTTACTAAGTGAATTAAAGTATCTAATGTTAAGATTTTCTTTTATTAGGAGTATAATATCAACGTTAAATCTAAAATCAAATTATATAGTTTTATTTATTTATTTAATTAAGGTTCGCCAACAGTTGCTACAGATATTTTACACATTACAAATTATTGACTTAAATCTAACTGAACAACCAATTACAGGCAAACACCACATGCTAAGTGCTCTTTGTAATTTTATTAATGTAATTGCTTGTATTAATAATAATAATATAATAATAATAATATATTTATTTTGCTTAAAACATGGTATAAAAGGTCTTACATACAAAAATGAGATCACTCATGTTTAGCTTAAAAATAAAGCATGCAAAAATGTTTAGCACAAGCAAGTGCAAGCGTTGCGTGTGCATATTGTCAACGTTAGTGTTCTAAATAGTCCTTAATACTATAGAAATTATATTCATTCAACCACTTATGCAATTTAAATTTAAATATTCTAGAATTTAATTCTTTCAATGTCTTTGGTAACTTATTATACACACGTACACACATAGCTACACAGTTTTTATTATATTTAGTGCACCTAGGCAGTTCGTCAAGTACAAGCGTATATTGGTCACGCCGACTTCGCGAACATACCTCTTCTGCTGTTTTAAATAATTCTTGGTGTTTCTTTACAAACATACACAACTCATAAATATATAATGACGGCAACGGTAGCAAACCAAGCCTCTTAAATATTGGTTTACATGATTCATCGGATGGGATCCCGTATAAGGCGCGTATACACTTTTTTGTGCGATAAATGCCCTGTTGTGTTCCGTACTATTTCCCCATGTTATAAGTCCATACCTCAAAGAGGACTCAACGTAAGCTCGATAAGACATTACGGCTATTTTTATATTAGTTACACGTTTAATTTTTCTAAGGGCATATACAAATTTATTTATTTTATTGCACACGTACTGAACCTGCGCCTTCCAGTCTAAATATTCATCTAATACTATACCTAAAAATTTGGTTTGTTCTACGTTTGTTATTTTACGTATATCCATTTTAAAATTAAATTTATTATTATAATATTTGTTAAATTGTATGTATACGGATTTGTCAAGATTTATAGATAAATTATTATTATTCAGCCAATTAATTAGAATGTCAATAGTATTATTTATGTCAGTTTCATGGTCATTAATTGAATTATATTTTTTGTCAGCAGTTACAATTATAGAAATGTCATCGGCGAAAAGAAAACATTTGTGTTTAGTTATGTCAACTATATCATTTATATAGAGAAGAAATAAGATGGGACCCAATATGCTACCTTGGGGCACACCGCGTTTTACACATTGATATTCAGACGTATGCATTATCATGTCTCTATTTTCGTTCAGTCTAGTAACAGCGACACTCTGTTGTCTATCACTTAGGTACGACGAAATCCATTGGTGTGGCAATCCTCTAATCCCAAGAGCTTCTAATTTTTGTAATAAGTTGGCATGTGTAACAAGATCGAATGCCTTCAAAGAAAAGCCCCGTGACAAACTGATTTTTGTTTAAACTGCTCAGTATTGTTTTTAAGAGTGAGAATGTGGCTAGTGATGTGGATTTACCTTTTTGAAATCCATATTGTTGTTTTCTTATAATGTTAAACTTACTGCAGTAATTTATTAATCTGTGATACATACATTTCTCGTATATTTTTGAGATGATGGGTATTAATGTAATAGGGCGATAATTGTTCACGTCACGTTTATCACCCTTTTTGAACAATGGTTTAACGATGGATAGTTTTAGTGCTTTTGGGAATACTCCTTGTGAAAATGATAAGTTGATCAAATATGTCAATACTGTACTTATTTCATTAATACATATCTTAATGATTCTGGTATTAAGTTCGTCATAGCCTTCAGCCTTGGTGTTGTTCAACGATATTATCTGTTGCCTCACCTCACTTTCAGACATAGGAGAGAGGAACATCGAGTTAACAATTACGTTTTCATTGAGACAACTATTTATTTGACCCTGTGTAGGGATACAGTTAATGAAATGGTTGTTGAAGGCAGAAGTTATTTGCGCTGGTTTTGTTAGAACAGTATTGTCAACCTGTAAAGATTCAATATTCTGGATTTCCGTATTTTGGATTTCGTTTTTTATGACTGACCAAGTGGCTTTACATTTGTTTTTATGGTTGTGCATAAATTTGATGTTAGCATTCCGTTTAGCATTATATATGCAGTTTTGAAGTATTTTAGAATACGTGATGTATTTGTTCTTGTTGATTCTATTTTTATTTTTGTAATATTTATATCGTAAGGAGCGTTTAGTCCTAGAACATAGTTTAAGACCCTTAGTTATCCAAGTTTGTTTGATTTTATTGTTTGTATTTACTTTAATTCTTACTTTTGGGAGCAGAGATTGTAGAACAGGCATATTAAGTCATGGAAGCTATTGAATTCTCATAAAATATTCTATTCTAACCAGACTGGATTCTCAACAGAACTAATACACTAATGACGTCTGACAAATGTCGATATTGAGTCAGCGTGGTTATGAGGCACTTTTAAACGTCAATATTACATATTTACAAGGAAATAGAATTCAAGTCACCCCTTCTTTCATATGAAGACAACGGGGAAGATACTATAATAATAATAATAATTAGAATGGCAACACCGACGTCAATGTCAACATCTCTTTTGATAGCTCTTCATATTTAAATATATATAAAATTATTTCATGCAATTTACATATTTATATACACGTGGCATTCAAAACGAAATTCTTAAAACATATTATTTATAAATATCAAGACGATAAAATGAAAAGAAAGCATGCAACAAGGAAAAGAAAATCAGTGACATCTGTCATGTCACCTGCACAGTCCAATATACAATAAAGATGAGAAAATTATCAAAATGTTGACAAGAGCAGCCACACGAAGAGCACGCCCACCACCTCCGGACTCGTCGCTCAGCACCGCCTCGCCGCCGCCGGTCTCCAGCGCCACTGTGAACGCTGTGAGGACACCGGCCGTGGTAGTTGCGTCGAGCTCGAGTGACGAGTATTTCTCTCCGCCGACGTCGCCAACACCTGTACGTCGGCAGGGGAGAGGCCGGCCACCGAAGAGCTTGGGACTTAGGGGCCATCCGGCCCCGAGCCGGGTCCCCGCTGCCGGTGGTTGTGTGCAGCGCATGAGATGGACTCAAACAATGAATGAGAACGTCATGCGCGCATATTACGGGGCTACAGAGGGGGGAACTAACCTCACTGCGTACCGTGAAAGGATGCTGTCTCTGTTTCAGGCACTGGAACCAACTGTCAACGTCTCGGCCCAACGACTGTCGGATCAGGTGCGGGTCATCCAACGCAATCACAGGTTGGACGACATCGCACTTGATAGGCTGCGCTCAGAGGTACTGAGCAACCAAATCGCCCCGACTCTGACACAGACTGCGGCACAAGCGTCAATTATTGATGCTGTTCCGCCGCGGTCCAATCGCGTTGAAGAAGAGGACGATAGGGTTGAAACAGTAAGTAGCCAGTATAACGACCGACTGAGGAGCGCACTGGAGGATGCGTTCCGCGACTACAGATCCACTCCAACCAACCTTAGACCCCGGTTACCACGGCTACCTATGCACAAAAAAAATAGGGCGCTGGTGTGTGCTTTGGACTCGCAGCTCAAGAATTTCTTCGAGAGCAGCGAGGATCTCATTGATACACACTCGATCCTGTATTGCGCGGCTGTAGCGGCATGTCGATTAGCCAAAGTCAAGTTCCCAAATTGTGACGAAGCTACTCGACCAAAACTAGCCGTACCAGCCTGGCAACGCAGAATCGAGCGTCGTATCGATGGGACCAGGGTACTCATCGGCAAACTATACTGCTTCAGGGAGGGCAATACTAGACCACGAGTGATGCGCTTTGTGAGACAGGCATTCTCGGGGACTGGTATCAGCCCTCGAGAATACATAAATAATGTCACAGAGCGCATCGACTTCCTGAAGCAGAAAGTTTGTGCATGGGCGAGCCGTATTCGGCGGTATAAGAAGCGAGTGTATCGATATACGCAGAATCGCATGTTCCAGAGCGATGAGAGGTGGGTATATAGAGCTTGGGAGCGACCTGAACAAAACGAGGCTGACGAGTGCCACCCGGATGATGCCACCACAAGTGCATTCTGGCGCGGCATTTGGTCGGTATCCGTTTGTCACACTGAGGGTGACTGGACACAGGATGTCGAACAAGTGTGTGAAGCTATACCAGAAATGGATAACATCCTAATAACACCATTAGATGTAGCCACAGCAGTCCGTTCGTTACCGAACTGGAAATCTCCGGGACCGGACGGGCTGCATAACTTTTGGTTAAAATGGCTAAGTAGTTCACACACTTGTTTGGCATCTCAATTCCAGTCATCCTTAGAGTCTGGTTCGCTACCCCAGTTCTTAACAACTGGAATTACCCACCTGCTCCACAAATCAGGTAGCACCGCGGAACCCAAAACTTATAGACCGATCACTTGTTTACAAACGGTCTATAAAGTTCTTACATCCATTTTGAAAGCTAAAATAAACAATCATCTTGACAGCAACTCCACCATGTCTGTCTCTCAAAATGGATGTAGGAGCGGGTCCCGTGGTACTAAGGAGCTACTCCTCATAGACATGGCCATCAGCCAACAGGTTTGTCGATCCCGCAAGGATCTCTCCACCTGCTGGATAGATTATAAGAAGGCCTACGATTTGGTGCCACATACATGGCTTATGAGGGTGCTGGAGTTGTACAAGATAAATGCAACTCTACGCACTTTCCTTAGGTCGTGTATGGGGCAATGGAAGACAGTCCTTCGCTATCCAGGGAGTCGACAGATCCAGGGGAACGATGAACCTGTATGGATTAAGCGGGGAATATTCCAGGGCGACAGTCTGAGTCCACTTTGGTTCTGCTTAGCTCTGAATCCTCTAAGCACACTGCTGGAGGATTCAGGGCTGGGTTATCGATTGAAGAGAGGTGGTCAGGTCATATCTCACCTCCTCTACATGGATGATTTGAAACTTTTTGCCCCCAATAAATTGCATCTGATGAAGCTACTGAATGTAACAGAAACTTTTAGTAGTGGCATTAAAATGGAATTTGGTGTGGATAAATGTGCAGTCATGCATGTAAAGCGAGGGCAGATTATGGAATCCGAGGGAATTACACTCCCGGATTCCATACACCTTAGATCCCTCTCCTCATTCGAGAGCTATAAATATTTGGGTATGTCGGAAGCGTTAGGTATCAACGATGCTGACATGAAGCAATCGTTGAAGGAGCGCTTTTTTGTTCGCCTGAAGAAGGTATTAAATAGTCTTCTTTCAGGCGGAAATAAGGTGCGCGCCTTCAACGGGTGGGTCATGCCGATTTTGATGTACTCTTTCGGCATACTTAAATGGACTCAGACCGAACTTGACTCCCTGGATAGAAGGGTCCGTACACTGCTGACAGCAAACAGGATGCATCACCCACGATCATCGGTGATGAGACTGTATATTCCGCGGAAGTGCGGGGGTCGAGGCTTTTTGAATGCGTAGACCCTCCACAACCGAGAGGTATGCAGTCTCAGAGAATATTTTTTAAAAACCGTAGTGGGTATGCATCATGATGTAGTCACAGTAGACAAGGGGCTTACTCCGCTATCCATGGCGAAAGAGAACTGGCACAAGCCTATAATACTTACCACAGATGACCGCAAGATGGTATGGCAAAGCAAGGAACTTCACGGGCGATTTTATCGGGCTCTTCATGGGCCCGATGTTGACTTTTTAGCTTCCGTATCCTGGATACGATTCGGTGACCTTTTCGGGGAAACTGAAGGTTTCGTCTGTGCGATTATGGACGAAGTTATCTTGACGAATAACTATCGGAGATATATTATGAAGGACGGGACGATTGACGTGTGTTGGGCATGTCACCATCCGGGTGAGTCCATCAGACATATTATCTCTGGTTGCTCTCGTCTGGCTAACAGCGAGTATTTGCACAAGCACAACCAAGTAGCTAGGATTATCCACCAGCAACTTGCTTTGAAATATAAACTTGTGGATTCTGAGGTACCGTATTATAAGTATGTGCCCGACCCAGTTCTTGAAAATGACCATGTCACGTTATACTGGGATCGGTCTATCATTACTGACAGGACTATTGTTGCAAATAAGCCTGATATAGTAGTGATAGATCGATTAGCGCGCCTCGCAATGATTGTCGATGTTACCATTCCACATGACGGGAATCTCGTGAAAGCTGAGAAAGAGAAACAAATGAAATATCTCGACTTGGCGCACGAGGTTGTTGACATGTGGAATGTGAACTCGGCTGTCATTGTACCGATTGTCGTATCGGCCAATGGTTTGATAGCCAAGAGCCTCGACCAACATCTATTGAGGCTCTCGTTAGGCAGTTGGATCAAAGGCCTGATTCAAAAGGCAGTACTCCTCGATACGGCCCGCATCGTGAGGAGGTTCCTGTCTCTGGAGCCCTAACCACCGGTAGCTTGGACCCTGCTCCCGCCATCGGTGGAACACTATTTTTTATATTTTTAAATGTTTTTATGTTTTTTATAAATATTTAAAAATGTAAACGAATATGTATATGAAAAAATAAACGGAATAATAATAATAATTTGTTTATCAAAATACAAAAACGCTTGCAGGAATCAAAAGTGTATTTTAATGAAGTGAATAATTTAATTCAAGACTACGACTCCCAAACTTAAGTTAGCTCTAAGTGGGCAGCGGTCGGTCGTTTTAGATGTCGTATACATATCAAACTCCATCATTATTCTTTTAAAATATTTTGCAACGATTGACTAATTAATTATATGATTTTGGAGACTTTCATAAGGATTGGTAATCTGTTTAGATGCGAGAGCCGGGATGTATATATAAACATTTAAAAAAAGGCGGTCAAAGTAACTATGCTTGAGAGAGCAGTGGTGGATGTCTTTCGGCTGTAATGATGGTAATGATACAACCATAACTAACAATCCTCATTTATATGTATGATATACACACAAACCTCCAAACACAGGTCGCCAAAGAAATTTCGCTTTGATAGACCTTCGTTTGTCTAAGTTGGCTTTAATAATACGTTGAGATCAAGCTGGAAATAATAGGTTCAAAGAGGTACACAATAACTACACAATGCTTCACTTCACACGAGTAATTTTATATTTTATTTTATTTTTACATATCCTACTCCATAATCATCATCTCAGCGTTAATCTCAGTGGCATCTGAATCTTTTTCAGCTTTGGAGTCTGGGGTCTGCTTTATCAATCCAACTGCTGATTTTTGGCTAAACTTCAATATTTTCCATGAAGCGACTGCCATTTGACCTCCACAATCCAAAGGCGATATCGAAGCATTGCGGTTAGACCAATTGTTGGACTTTCCTGAGCCTACATGGTCTTACTGTTTGGCACAAGTTCCCATTTCTTACCACTCCACATTGTCTTGCACTAGTGTGAAAAGAAAAAGAAAGACAGGAAAAAAACGTTTATATGCAGTCAGCGTAAAGCAAAAAATTAAAAAAGTAAAAAAAAGACATCCTTGAGGAAAACATGCGTACACATTTTTGTACTATGTGTGCGTCTGTGGACCAATAATGTTCGTAGGCATTAAAATCATCCCAGCATCGTCTCAACTGTCTTGACAATGGAAAAAAATAATGCGTTTGCAAAATTAAATTAGATAGGTATGCCACTTAGAGCACCGACTTGAATAGCACTTCCGCAAACGTGTCAACAGCACCGAAACAAAATTTCGTGACGTGCTGTTCAGAGGAACAACTTAACATTACTGTTTACGATCCTGAACAGCACCTACGTAAAATAATATGTTCAGAATTAAAAACACTTGGACTACTTACAGCTTAAAATTTTACGTTCTGTGTGCTCTATTTTCTAACAGATTACCCAAAAAATTCACAATAATTACACTTATGGATAATTCAGCAAAATTGAACAACAAAACTCAAAGAGACATAAAACATCGATACCTACTGCAAGCTATTTCGTGGGCAATAGCTTAATCCAATGTTACTTAAGAGACCAATAAGTTCAGAATTAACGTGCATTTAACCAAACTGCAGCAAAATGTTCAGTCTACAATGACTGTAATTACACAGAAGTTCACCAGTTTAACTACTATTAGCTATTTATTTATTTTTATATACTACTATATTGTACACCAAAACATGGTGTAAAAATGATTGGAATCCATTCAGTTGCTTATTTTGAACGAACTGTATTCAGGTTTCGTATTAAGAAAAAAATAAGTTGTATAATGAATGTCCTTATTGCTAATGCAATCTCTCCCAGGTAATCTAAGAATGGACAGAGGTTTTCCTGGACATTAAATGTGCCTATCTTTGGTGCTAATATTATACTTAAAGGGTGTATCTGACATCATAACGCAAACTTCGCGAAAAGGCTAGACCGCATGTCACTAATAAAATTATGATAGTCATTTATGTCATTAATGAACGGTTACAGAATAAACAGTGTTTAAAAAAAAGTGTCGGCTCGGCCTTTGAACGTTGCAAGCGTGCCGACGTGCGGGTTTGTAGGTATGACGTTGATCCCTGGTGTGAACTTTATTAAATCAGCTAATGTGACGGTTTTTCGAGTTTTGTTTTCATTGCGCTTTTTTGTGTAATTAGCGAATTAATTAATTTTTACTTTAAAATCTTATTGGGTTATAAAAGTATAGCAATTATGAACTGTCTAAAGTGAAAAAAATTACATATGTATTTTTATAAATCATGAAAACGCCGACGAAAAATTCCACCACTGGGGGGTTCAGAATCAAGGCTACCATAGATAAGATTGTTCTATTGACTGTTGGATTGACTATTGTCGAAGAAATATTTTATTCATAACACAACACTGTTCCTTAAAAGTTCTTGCGTTTTTGTTGAGCAGCAATCATGTAAAACATATAATAATGCAAGCCGGATCTATCCATTACCCTAACTGTAACATCTTTTTACTCCCAATATTCTCGGTGGTAGGCCATAACATCGGCTGTCGGCAGAAGTTACCACCCACCAGACAAAGTCTTGCTTGTGTCGGGAGTTTGGTCGTGGAGAGTCTCCAGATCAATCTACATCTAGCGCAGCATCGTTTGGTCGTGTTGGTCTTGGGTTTAACATTGCATCACCTCGCTCAACTGCCGTCATCCTTCCTATTCCTAAGTTTTTTAAGTGAATAGGCATAATAAACTAGTGCGCTTTACCATCAACGATTGCGTCACTGCTTACAATTAGTTAGTAATTATTTAAAAAAATAACAATTCAAATAATTTTAAATTAATCACAATAATCGGAGCAAGGAAAAATGTGTTTGCTCAACAGCGAAAACATCCCAATGAATGTCTATGAATTATCAAAATGAAAACCTTGCCACCCTGGGATTTTTCGCAGTTGGCGGGGCAGCCTTTCGTATGTGGCTGGCACATTACTTGGGCCCCCAGCTACCTGCGGTCGGCCAGCGGAGTACCGTGCTTCGGATCCCGCTACCCTCCATGACCAAACTCCCGACACAACATCATTTGGCGCATCGTACCCGGCACACATCGCAACACTGCTCAGACCCGTCCTACGAACGGCTTCACCAAACAACATCTAACACGACGAATCGTTTGGCGACATGACTTTGTGTGGTGGGTGGTAACTTAGGCCGGCGGCCGATGTTGAGGCCTACCACCGAGAAAATATTGATATATGGATAATGATTTTAGAGCAATTTATTTTCTACAAGTTTACACCATGATTGTATCTATATTTTTCCGAAACTTAATTAATAAAAAAAAAAATAACCCATTTTTAACAAGATGTTCAGAAGACTATTATACAAACATGATAAGTTTTTGAGAACAAAGAAAATAAAAAAAGAAAATAATAATTGATATAAAAAATAATTGAGATCTGTCATGTTTTGAAAAAGAAAACAGCGGAATACGAAACGTCTTTTGGTCAACGTTTTTGTAGGTAAAATCAGCCTGAGCTGCAACTATCCTTTTCGCACTTTACCGGGAGAGGTTGGAAGCAGCGCGACGGCAATAGTTTCTTCAAATACCTATTTTCCAAATTCCTCGGCACTAGATTCCCCTTTTAATCTTTAGCATTAATTGGAATGACATCCCACTCCACACTCACTCACGGAATCAGTGCAATTTTGTAACTGCCTCATGGTTACAAAATTAGTACCGCATGTATGGAACTTGTTTCGTTTGACGGACTTTATAAAAAAATTTCTATAAAGTTCACACTTCCAACCCGGAGATTGAGTTTAACAGCCTGAACACATTATTTTGTTAGATAAACAAGATCTTTTTAACCCCGTTTCATTTTACTATCTCACTCATGTTTTATGTTGGTCCCAAGCGTTTTTATAGTTCATCACTAGTCGTAAACTATAAACATAATTCAGGAATTTACTTAGATAGTTTGTATACGATTTACTACCGTTTCATTGTTATGTTAATTCAATATTCCTATTACTAACTTGCTTTTGTACCATTGTTAGTTTATACAATGGCCAAATAATTATTTATTAGATTAAAAATTTAAGGAAGAAATGTTTCGACGAATCCAATTCGGCTGTGAATTTCGGACTTCCTAGACCCCTAACGTCTGACAAAGATCTACAAATAACAACCGGAACCAACAGCTTTACCTACGTGTTTTCTGAGGCACGGCCACCGAGCGGTTTCAATATGAAAAGATAGTCACCCATCCACTGACAAACCGCGGTAAGTGTAGCTTCACCTGATCAATTGACCTGTGCGGCTGTTAATATTTTAGCCACGAGGTTGCTAGTAAATTAATTTATTAAGTCCTTTTCTAAAATATCAACCAGAGCGTGTAACTATTACATTGTGATGCAGCTTGTGCACTTCGCTTGGAAGTCGTAGGACAATACAATTTACTAAAATCACAGCTAAATTTGTATGAAATTTTCCTGTGTCTAAATATGTAGTTTGTAATTAACAGCCAACATATGAAGAGAGTGAGGGCTGGTGATGCGGAAGCAAGCGTCGTTCAGCTGTCCGTGTGCCTTTTCTTTTCAGAATGGGAAATCTTCCAATGACCTCGCCCGCTCTGGGCGGAGGTGTCAGACAATTTGCATGTAATAGGCATAATTAATAATAAGGAAATCCGTGGGCTTACAATAGTATCTACCCATATCCTTGCGTGGGTGTCGAAAGAGGCGACTAAGGAATCTCTCACCAAGGAAGCGGGCAGCAGCGCTACTGGTGTGGAATATCAAATTATTGCGATCTCCAACCCATCTGCCAACCATGGGGTTTATGGAAAATCTCCCCAATTTAATTAAAAACCTCAGGGGAGGCCTTTCTCCAGCACTGGACCTCTATAGACTGAAGAAGATGAATAAAGCAATCAAAACTTATGCAATTTAATTCAAATCAGGTTTCTTTTGCAACAATGTTATTCACCAAGCAAAGATTTGATATCATTTGTGCTTGTTTCACGATCAACATTAATGACACTGCAGCTACTGACACCAACTGCTTTCATTTTTGTGAGTTTCGTCCTTCAAAAGAAAAAATCGTAATCCCTTCAGCGTATTTATGTTATGATGATTTCACTAACCACCGAATCCTTTTTTTAAATATCATCAAATGCGCTCTCCTGCTCTGAGAGGAGCGGAAGGGTGTGCCAGACTTTTACGGACTAAAACCCACCCATTTTCCTTCACTTGCCTGTGCGAGTATCTCTTTCGAAAAATCCACGGCAACTACAACACATGCAATCTCACTACAGCAAAAACAACAAGCATTAGTAAACGTGCAATGGAACTCTCACTAATTGCAGCCCAGTTCGACGATAGTTAATAAAAACAAAAGGTACCTACGCAGAGTGGAAATGTACTATCGGTAGGTTCATTAGTGCAATAGCTGTGCAAGTTAATACAGTTAGTACAATTAGGCTCCAGCACTTCTGCACCTGGTCTAACCGCAAACAAATTGGGCCAACGCTACGCCTAACGGCGTGTTAGAGCTCGGATACAGTTATAAACGACGGTTTAATTCAAATTAAACCGTCGTCGTCGCTGGCTATTTTTATCAAATTTCAGTTGATATGGCTTTTGAGTACGGATTAAAAAACCTCCTATCTACATATATTTTTTTCTGTTTATTTAAAAATACAAATCCTTTAAATCCTTCCCTGTATGAGAAGAGACCTGTGCCCAGCAGTGGGACGATAAAGAGGTTGTTGATGATGATTTAAAAATACAGTGAGAAGTCATGATAATCATCATCATTTCGGCCGAAAGTCGTCCACTGCTGGACAAAGGCCTTCCGCAAGAATCTTCACGACGACCGATCCTGCACCTCCCGCATCCATCGGTTTCCCCCGACCTTCACCAGGTCGTCGTCGGTCCAAATTGTGATCGCTACGCGAGAACCCGTCGGCCCCATCGGGCATCAGTCCTAAGGGCAATGTGACCGGCCCACTGGGGTAGGAATGAAAGCCGAGATCAACGGATTAATGTGCTTGCCAAGACACGGTTAATAAGATGTTTGCCTATCCACAGAATAATTCTCAAAATATAACTAAATTTCAATGACAAAATAAAAGAACAAAACCATTCACTCTTTTTTCTCCATCCTTTCATTCAAGTTACATCATTCCAATCACATAGTCAATCACTTCATTCTGCCACAGTTTCTTATTTTGCCCGAGACGGAACTTAGTAAGTGTCGCCATATCTTCAAAGGGACGAGCCTTTTGTTACAAAGAATACCGACCGATGTACAGTCGCACTCCCCCTTTGGAGTTTTGTGAAAGTGGAACACACTGGTAACTAATTAATAATAATAATAATAAATAGTCTTCTTTCAGGCGGAAATAAGGTGCGCGCCTTCAACGGGTGGGTCATGCCGGTTTTGATGTACTCTTTCGGCATACTTAAATGGACTCAGACCGAACTTGACGCCCTGGATAGAAGGGTCCGTACACTGCTGACAGCAAACAGGATGCATCACCCACGATCATCGGTGATGAGACTGTATATTCCGCGGAAGTGCGGGGGTCGAGGCTTTTTAAATGCGAAGACCCTCCACAACCGAGAGGTATGCAGTCTCAGAGAATATTTTTTAAAAACCGTAGTGGGTATGCATCATGATGTAGTCACAGTAGACAAGGGGCTTACTCCGCTATCCATGGCGAAAGAGAACTGGCACAAACCTATAATACTTACCACAGATACCGCAAGATGGTATGGCAAAGCAAGGAACTTCACGGGCGATTTTATCGGGCTCTTCATGGGCCCGATGTTGACTTTTTAGCTTCCGTATCCTGGCTACGATTCGGTGACCTTTTCGGGGAAACTGAAGGTTTCGTCTGTGCGATTATGGACGAAGTTATCTTGACGAATAAATATCGGAGATATATTATGAAGGACGGGACGATTGACGTGTGTCGGGCATGTCACCATCCGGGTGAGTCCATCAGACATATTATCTCTGGTTGCTCTCGTCTGGCTAACAGCGAGTATTTGCTCAGGCACAACCAAGTAGCTAGGATTATCCACCAGCAACTTGCTTTGAAATATAAACTTGTGGATTCTGAGGTACCGTATTATAAGTATGTGCCCGACCCAGTTCTTGAAAATGACCATGTCACGTTATACTGGGATCGGTCTATCATTACTGACAGGACTATTGTTGCAAATAAGCCTGATATAGTAGTGATAGATCGATTAGCGCGCCTCGCAATGATTGTCGATGTTACCATTCCACATGACGGGAATCTCGTGAAAGCTGAGAAAGAGAAACAAATGAAATATCTCGACTTGGCGCACGAGGTTGTTGACATGTGGAATGTGAACTCGGCTGTCATTGTACCGATTGTCGTATCGGCCAATGGTTTGATAGCCAAGAGCCTCGACCAACATCTATTGAGGCTCTCGTTAGGCAGTTGGATCAAAGGCCTGATTCAAAAGGCAGTACTCCTCGATACGGCCCGCATCGTGAGGAGGTTCCTGTCTCTGGAGCCCTAACCACCGGTAGCTTGGACCCTGCTCCCGCCATCGGTGGAACACTATTTTTTATATTTTTAAATGTTTTTATGTTTTTTATAAATATTTAAAAATGTAAACGAATATGTATATGTAAAAAATAAACGGAATAATAATAATAATAATAATAATAATAATAACGTTTATTCAGAAATTATTTACATTGTTACACAAAATATATTATAGGCTATAATTTATTGTTACAATTGGATTACACGTCTGTAACCACACTAGGCAAAAGCCTGTGTTTCGGTTATCAGCGCCCAATTCCTTAAAAAGTAGACACGAGATATATGTAGGTAGCCATTGAGTACAGTCAACACTTTGTAAATTTACATGTTCAAAAATAGAATAAATCAATTAAATTTAATGAAATAAAATAAAATAATATCATACCAAATAAAATTAACATTTTTATAATTTACCGGAAATAATACATTAACTTAAAATTAGATTAAATTAAGAATATGAGAATGTGTCCTCTATTTGTGTGATATGATTATGTGTGTATGAATGTAAGAGGGTGTGTGTATGTGGTAAATAGTCAATCACTGTGGTATATGTAGTATTAACTCAGTCTCTTCATAATTAAGTTTTTGTAAGTATTTTGTAACCTTTTCCTTACATTGAGTTTTCGTTAAAGGGTAGATATTAATTGCTTTATTTATCTTATTATAGATATAAGGTCCAATGAAGTTTGTAAATCTTGAGCTAAATTTAGTAGTATTTATTTCGTTTCTAACGCATACTCTATCTGTTCTTCGTTTTTGTAGGTTTAGCGGATTATAAGTCTGTGAGGTATGTTGTAGAAGTACGACATTAAGTAGGAATAGCTGTCTTACAGTCAGAACCTCACAGTTCTTGTATAGTTGTGCGGTGGGAAAAAAGATACGTTTAAAAGTACAGACTTTGAGTACTGCACGTTGGGCGATCTCAAGGCTCTTCAAGGTGGTTTTTAAAGTCCCTCAGTCCCAGAACGACAGAGAGCAAAATAGATCTGCCTTAGCAGTTGGGGATCAGCGATATTCCGCAAATTTTTAAAAATAAATATTAACTTCCGAATTCTAGCAGATAAAATTTTAATGTGTTCTTTAAAGTTGAGTCCGCTGTCAATTGTTACACCTAAATATTTAATCGTCTGCACCCGTTCCAGTGAAGGGCATGAGCAGCTAGATCTCGTTTTTAATTAATAGAATTGTACCTGTTTAGTGAAGCTTGTTATTGCTCCTTAGTTGTCGCGTGTACCTGCTTATATTGAGGTATTTTACGAACTGTTATGTATTTAGAAATGTGTGAAATGACCGCATGTTTTGTACACTTTGCTGTTTTTCTTTATTTATTTTACCATTATTTACAGTAAGGGTCAAAAGTGCATTACCACTTTTGAACTTTATTGCACTAACAATAAGTGTCAAAAGTGGTACTCCACTTTTGACCCTTACTGGACATACATATCGATATATATACAGACAAGAAAAATAGGTACAAAAGCTTATTTCAAAAGAAATCTCATCCTGAATGCCTGGGATAGGACAAAAAAGACAATATACAAAAAAAGAAAAAAAAAAGGGGAGAAAAACGTGTAGAGGAGACAAAGAAATAAAACTTAACAATCAAGAGTGAAACAAAAAATATCGTACCGATATTAAAGTGGGCGTCTAAGACACCATGATAACACAGTTAGTAAATGTACCGTAAACGACGAAGAAGTTGATATTTAAATGATAAGAACAGCTGGTTGCTCTGATTAACTCGGACAATGTTTGTGTTCTTTCTCCAGAATTAGGTTACTGACACCCTATATGAGTAAATTATATATGTAATTGTAATTTTTTACGATACATAAATATGTGAGCTGTCACGCCCTTTATACCTGCGGCTTTTATTTAGGTAATAACTTTTTACTTATTCACATTTACATTTTAATTATATTTTTTTTGCCTTGTTGGTATTTTGGCGTGGCTAGCTGGCATGTGGCAAATAATTTCATTGTTGTTGTGTTTTCTTGTGTTCAATACTCTACATAGTATTGTATAATGTGTTTTTTTTTTATGAACACACAGCTGTGCTGCTGCGGAGTTTGTTCCGCCACTTTTTCTTTCCAGCGAAAGGACTTCCTTCTTATACCTCTCTAGCCACATCAACTTTCATACAGCCAAGTTTGTTTGGACTTCCCCAACCAGTATAGCTTTTTACATTCATACTCAAAACTTCCTGACAACTCCTTCATTCCTCTACAACACAGCGTTCTTACGAATTAACTACCGGATTTTATGATTTACACCTATTGTGCAAGTCGTAACATTTTGACCATGAGCTGATCTTTCGTAGTACAGAGTACTAGTAAACTAAGAAGCCAGCTTACAGTGGATACCTCTGACACATTGAGACCACCGAAAAACGAAATGCGTATTTTTTGTTCCGGAAAATTAAAACGTTACTGCGGTCAGAACGTGTAATTATTTAATCTACCATACAGACGGTTTTCACCAACGAGTAAAGTTCTTTAAAGTATACTTTTCGCGTATTCATTCTGTGAAACTATTATAATTCATTACGAATACAAAATGTGTGTGCCACGTTTTTGCATTTTTACGTTTGAATATTTTACAGACAGCAAACTGTAAACGTTTACAATCAACAGGATTACAAATGGATGATTTAAATAAATGCAGATATTTTAGTAACACTTTTCTAATTGCTTCCGGATCTCTGTATTATTAGATCTGGGCGAATGTTTTCATAGATAAGCAAAGACGTATATTGTGTTGTGCTGCATAAGACCAAAACCACCCTGCTCCGTTGCATTGTATTGCATCGCCTGAACAATGTTACTGAGTCATTTTACAGAATCATGATATAATCAGTGATACAATCGTTGATGGTGAAGCACGCTAGCTTATAAAGAGGTTATGCATAAAAAAAATCTTAGTGTATAGGACGGCAGTTGAGCGATGTGATGCAATGTTAAACCCAACAAAACGACCAAAGATATTGCACCAGCGTGAGATTGATCTGGAGACGCTCCGCGACCAAACTCCCGACACAACAACATTTGGTGCATAGTACCCGTCACACATTGCAATACAACTGCTTATTAATTAAGTGCTAATTAAACATACATACACCTATGAAGTCGTGGTGGCCTACTGAAGTGTTGGTGGCCCCGTGGTTAAAATACCAGCCTCTCAAGTATGACTGTGCAGGTTCCATTCTAGGTCAGGAAAGAACCAACATAACTTTTCTAAGTTATATGTACTTTCAAACCATATCTTGGACACCAATGACTGACTGGTGATAAGGTGAAGGAAAACATCTTGAGGAATTCTGGACTTTAAGTCTGAAATCGAATGAGGGTTGGCCTCATAGAGCAGGCGTGGTGATTACGCTCAATCCTTCTCTGTATGAGAGGAGGCCTGTGTTAATGATGATACATATGGTGAAACAGTGAAGGGGTGAAATTATTGAAATTATTATTTTAGCACAGCGTCATAGTCTGTGTGACGTTACCATCATTTTCATAGTATCAATTTCATCGGCCTAGTCTTTTCCAAACTATATTGGTCTCGGCTTCCAGCCAAACTAGATGCAGATGAGGATAGTCCTCCAATATATTATATGTCGGAGATATTTGAAGAAAAGTTGCTCATTTGATTTACGTAGTTCAGGGGCAAATGCTTGTGACGTCATTTTGTGATGGCGGCTCATGGACGGAGTCGCTTTGGAAAGTTGAGTTCGTCGAACGGTCACTTTGCATCGAGACGCGGACCAAGGCACTTCTCCGAACCAAAACTGTCGGTTTGGCTATTTAAAATTGTGATTGTGAAGACTGGAGGGTATATCTACATGTCGTGCTTTAATTCAAAACTCACCTACGTAATGGAACCCGTACCACTACACCAAGATGCTGTTGACCCTACCGCTCTGCCGTCGCTGTCTGCGACATATATATAACTCATAACGATGATATTCTGATGATTTGCCGCTGTTATGTTACGGACAGCCACAGAACTTATAATATACGGTTAGCGCAGTGGTTAAGCTGTTGACAAGCTGCGCTGCGTGTCGATGACCTATGAGTAGTTATTCCGGGTCTGGCTGTTTGTATGTGTGAGTTTATATGTTTAGATAGTTCACAGGTGAAATTCCTAGTGTGGGAAACGTTTTTTTTTAAAAAAAGACATATACAACATGTTTTTTTTTTTTTTTATGCGAAACCCGATACATCTGTCCAGTATTTTTAAGTAAAGAATCTATGTACAAAATTTCAAAAAGATATCATTAAAAACCACAAAGTTATAAGCTTGTTATCCTACTTGGTTGTCCCAAGAAAAATATGGTCCACGCTCCGTTGGCCATATTTTTCGCGCACTTGTGGCGTCAGCTGAGCGCGGGCAATGGGCATGCGCCCGCGTAAACTGAGTAGCACGCTCAGTAACCACACCGCAACAACTTCTAAATGTATTTGTGAAAAAATATAACATGGTGTACTTACAAATGATTGAAATCGATTTAATATTTGTTAATTTTTGGCAACAGGGCAAAATTTCTTAGTAACATCTTAAACACTATTTTTAGTAAAAACAAAACGAAAATTGTAAGGCAGCCTTTAGGGTCTTCTGGTTATCACCACCATAGCATGCAACACCCAAGGAACGTCATAGTAATCTAAACATTAGCAATAACATGAAAGCGAATACGGACTCAGTTATTACGGTTACAGTTTAATGGTCCAGAAATACAGGCTTAACACAATAACACAAACAATAACTCACAATTTGGTAACAATTTCCTACTTTAAAGCACGAGAGTTAGCGCGCGCGCACGCTTTCAGCGCCATATCTCTTCTCTTCTTGTATATCTCTTTCTCTCAATGCGTCTCACCGATGGCATAGACAGCGCGCTATCGGGTTGCCACGCTATATGCTCTAATTGTGACAAGTTCCATATACATGGGATCCAAGACACCTTTTTTTCCTTTTGCATAAAACCATGTCTTTCTTTTTTCCTTTTAAAATAACATTCTAAAAGAAAATAACATTCCGAAAGAATACTTCAGGAACTTAAATTCAAGTTGGGGCCATTATCTTGTAGCAGTAAGTGAGGTAATGTGCTGGTAACATAATTTGCACCTCTTCTGCACTGTTAATGGGTCCCCTAATGCCATGTTTGAAACTGAAAACTTTTATTTTTTCATCAAAAAACTCGTTGACTTGATTTTAGAGTTCTGTAATAAACATAAAATAAGTATAATTGATAAACCTAACATAAAAAATACACTCATCATCATCATCGTCTCTGCGTTAGGACCAGTCGCATCCGAAGCTTTTTTCAGCTTTAGAGTCCGGGGTCCGCTTTACCAGTTTAACTGTTGATTTTGGCTATATTTTACGTGAATCGACTGCCGTCTGACCTCCACAACCCGAAAGCGATATCGAAGCATTACAGTTAGACCAATTGTTAGACTTTAGAGGGCTCCAATAGCCCGTAACGACTGCCATTAGATGTTCGTATGGCAACCGGGACCAACGGCTTAACGCGCTTTCCGAGGCACTACCAGACCAGTGCAAATATTCATATTCATGCATACAAATATTTGCACTGCCCGGGGATCGAACCCGCGTCTCCTTGCGCAGCGGATGCGTTCGCAATAGTTACGCCATGAAGGCATAAAACACAGTCCATACAACAACATAAAAAAATACACTAAACACTACAAAATATTTAATTGCCAGCTTTATAGTTTCTGCTATCTCTTCCAGCCAATCTGGTAAGACCGGACTGGTCTGGATGATACCCCTTGCTAAGATTGGTTGTCAGACTTTCAGGCTTCGCACAAACCGAAACGACTGTCGAAGCTCCAGGAATGACTGTCTGCGGCTCTAGGTTCTTTCCGAGGCACGGAGTCGACCCGTCTATGTATCAACCGCGGCAAGCGTAGCTTAACCTAATCAATTGGCCTGTAGGGCTATTATTAATTAGCCACAAAGCCTTCACTTGAACTAATTCCACAATATGTCACACATATATTATAAAAGTATTTTAATGCAATACAAAGCACTGAAAGTCTTTGAGTGGTCTTCGTCCGCATAAGTAAGATAAGTGAAACTTATTTTACATAAGTTTAGATAACTTCTGTAAAATAATTAGCGAAAAGGCTGCCTAAGCTAGAATTTTACCATATTTTTTCATAACTATCGTGAAATAAATGAGAATATTTAAAGAACCCAATGTTGAAAATTGTTACGGAGTCGACCCGTCCATGTATCAACCGCGGCAAGCGTAGCTTAACCTAATCAATTGGCCTGTAGGGCTATTATTAATTAGTCACAAAGCCTTTACTTGAACTAATTCCACAATGTGTCACACATCTATTATAAAAGTATTTTAATGCAACACAAAGCACTGAAAGTCTTTGAGTGGTCTTCGTCCGCATAAGTAAGATAAGTGAAACTTATTTTACATAAGTTTAGATAATTTCTGTAAAATAATTAGCGAAAAGGCTGCCTAAACTAGAATTTTACCATATTTTTTCATAATTATCGTGAAATAAATGAGAATATTTAAAGAACCCAATGTTGAAAATTGTTACTGGCCGCGCCATTTTAACGCAACTGCTTCACAGAACGGCAGTTTTTAAATCAACGAAAACGACATTGTTTTTGTTCACCCTTTTTAATGTTTCGTTTAATTCAAAAGTAAATGAATTTATGTACTAAGTTTGTGGAGCTTGCAACATTTTGTAGGCATACGAATGGAACTGGGTCAAAATAAATGTTAAACACTGTCGTCTCAGAATGGTGACATTACCCTAAAAGTTAAGTTAGTGTTAAACTTTTTAACCCACGAAAAAAGTAGGAGATTCTCGAGTCGACGTGTATACTTTTAAGAGTAGTTTCTAAAGTTAATAGAGGCCTTTTGCGAATGCGAAATCATCAAATGACCTCTTCTGCTCTGGGATGAGCGGACGAGTGTGGCAGACTTTTACTGACTAAAACCAAGGACCGCGCCAAGGGCCACGGTATCTCGAATAACCCGCGGCAGGCTATTAGAAGGCTTGGGTGGAGGGTTCTCAAAGATAATTAGCTATTTTAAGTTACGAAATGTATACAAACGTGTTTTTTGTTGTGTTTTCTTTTATTTTTTGACATTTTAAACCAGTGTTTTACCACAATTCCGCCTGATAGTAAGCAGCGATTTATTTATTTAAATAGAACGGCAGATAGACTATTTAAACACTAACTACACTAAACATTAAAAAAGAGAAGAGAAACATATAACAAACAATACACTTAAATCAATAAACAGACACTTTAAACATACACTTAATTAATTCAGTCATGCATTCTCTAACAAAACTTCAAACACTCTGACAGTATCGTCTTCCATTCATCCACGAAAATATCGAGATCAGTGTTTGAGTTCAGGAGAGCGTTAATAGCTGCTAATGTCCGAGGAATAGGCGACTCGGAGTAAGCAATAGTTCGGCTGGTCAGAACAGCCAGTAGCCGATGTTTTCTGCCACGACAGTAATTGCCTGGGACAAACACATTGCACATCCCATTGTGCAGATCAGGATCATCACTAATCGTATTATTAGTAGTATTTTTAAGACTACAATCATCTGATCGCGCGAACGGATGCGAACGAAGCGACGCAACCGTCAATGGTAAAGCACACTATCAAAAACAACAGAAGAAAAGAGATTTTAACAGAAGAATTAAACACATTTCTAAACATTAATTTCAAACATCAGACCAAAAATGTACAAACCCGGTCAATGAAATAGACCATATGTTTTTTACAGATAAATTTCGACTCTCAAAAGGAAATAGACTATCATTTTAGCGTGACATCCCCTAACAGCAGTGAGATAAGAGTTAAATGGCCAAATAAACACAGATCACGAGGCTTTTATTGCAATACATTACGCAGATTACATAGGAGTGTGTTGGCACCAAATAGTTTATGTTGGCACATGGTAAAATGTGTAGGGAGGTTTTTTGAACGTTCCCGATCAGTTAATGGTGAACGTGATTATTTAAATGTGGTCTCGGCAAAGAGCTATGATCCGTGAGCATAGTCTGTAGAAGTTATTATTACTTTTCTGATTATTGACCAAAACAGAAACAATTAATATCTTGTTTACTTTTTTGTAAATATTGTATAGTCAATCAGAATATTCCACTTAAATTACTTATTAAGCATTCTGCATAAAAAATAATAAGTGGTGGTTATGAACATTGCAGTTGATAACTGTGCGGGACAGACATGCAGGACCATTAAGTGGACGTATGCGTTTACACTCTGCACGTTCTGATGCACACTCTGTTGCTGGGTTGGCGGTAATAAGTGAGACTTCGGTGTGTTGACTTACTTCGTATATTCTTCCACAATATTAGCGGGGTCACTAGTTAACTTACACTACTATTGATTCTTGACTATTTCTTCTTGACTGTTGATCCTGTAGAGATCTTGCTGTTGATCTTGACTGTAGCTGTTGATTCCTCAACGTCGAAGATAAATATCTTCTTACTGTAGCTGTGTGACCTTACTGTAGCTGTCACTGTTGACTCCTCAAGGGCGAAGACGAATGTGTCTTGCTGTAACTGTTACTGTTGATTCCTCAAGGGCGAAGACGAATGTGTTTTGTAACTGTTATTGTTGAGACTCCTCAACGGCGAAGATGAATGTGTCTTGTTGCTCAGGCGTGGGGCCTATTTATACTACGACAAGGGCGCAAACCGTGGGAAGCGACGAGAGCATCGGGTATCACCAGCCATTGTCTTACGCACGTTCCTGGGCTGCATCCTGAACCTGAGGGTCTCCATTTTACAACGCCCATTACAAGGGTCCATTTATTGCGTCTATCCCAAGGAATTGTTTTATGGCCTCCTCCTTTTGGCGTTGTTATGTTCAGGCAGATGTGGGACACTGGGATGTGGGAGCACTTTATGACGTTTATCTTTGTCATTGATACTTTGCTAAATGTTCATAGTCGTTCCTTTCATAATTGTTGCCTTGCCAGATGTGTATAACCATTGAATGACGATCCTTCATCACAATAAACGATCGTCCATCTTACGCTTTCTAAATTCTTACGCACAAATGTTCTATTCTAAGTAATATTATAACAATACACTATTCGGAATTAGTTTCTATACACTATTTAAAACTATTCGTCCCGCACAATAACAATGTCAATTTATTAATTTTTTATAGGTATGGACGTTTTAAAATTTTTGTAAAGTACAAATGTAAAAAAATAAATAGGTGGAGGTTTTGTGGTAAAAATCAGTTATACAAAGCACAGATATATTGAAACTTATATTTTATGAGTTATATTTTAAAACCAGGTTTCATATTTTGTAATCATAAACTTGGGGAGGATCGTTTCTTTGCGTTTCTAAATAAAATATTTACTACTTACATCATGTTTTATGGTTTACATAAAATTCTAACTTAATGTTTTTATTTTTTATTAAATCGTAGGACCTAAGAAACGCTGCGTTTTATATTGCTTAAAAGTTATGTACCAGAAACTAGGTTTATGTCAGTTTTGTCGAAGTCATTGATGTCAAACATCTATAAAAGTCTACTCGCTCGAATGAACATTTTTAAAGATTTAACATTCTAAAATCACTGACTTTTGGCCAACGATTTATGACTGTGGTGTTAGTAAAGTCTAGAGAAATGCTGATGCCAATCTTTTGATAATTCCAGCACAACAGTTTAACAATTATTTTAATGAGCTAATGTTTCACTCGCCTGAAGATAAAAGCCGTCGCCGAGGTAGGCCCATAAAGAGACGGCGAGGCCATCTGGTGTATACCACAAGGACTATTTCGGAGTGGCGCGGGAAAACAGTTCCTTGAAGGACGTAGCGGAGGTCTCTCCTCAGCAGTGGAACAATCTATACTAATATATAAAGCTGAAGAGTTTGTTTGTTTGTTTGTACGCGCTAATCTCGGGTACTACGGGTCCGATTTGAAAAATTCTTTTTGCCTTGGATAGCCCATTGATCCAGGAAAGCTTTAGGCTACATAACATCACGCTGCCACCAATAGGAGCGGAGCATAATTAATTTCACGCGAACGAAGTCGCTGGCGGCTGCTAGTAAATAATAATAATATTTTTTGGTATAATAAATATACATAATCAGCCTATATTTTTCCCACTGTTGGAACACAGGCCTCCTCTGAAATAAAAAGAGCGGGAGTAGGCCGTAATCTACTACGCTGGCCCAGTGCGGGTTGGTAGATGTCACATGTCTTCGAAGTTTTTGGTTCTAGGTCTAGGACATGCCGGTTTCCTCGCGATGTTTTCCTTCACCGTTTTGAGAGCTGTGGTGATGAAAATTAATTTTCACGCCTGATGAGGTTCGAACCTACGACCTTATAACTTGGTAAATCGCGGCCGATGACACTAGGCTACCACTGTTGTGGTTTTCTCGGTGGTAGGCCATAATATCTGCTGCCGGCTGAAGTTACCACCCACCAGACTAAGTCTTACCACCAAGCGATTCGTCGTGGTCCGGCTTGATGTCTGTTGAAGCCGTACGGAGGACGGGTCTGAGCAGTTGCGTTGCAATGTGTGCCGGGTACGTTGCGCCAAATGTTGTTGTATCGGGAGTTTGGTCGTGGTGGGGTCAATGTGTGCCGTCTTCCTTCCTATTTCAGTTTTTGGAGTGAATGGCCTTATTAAACTAGCGCGCTGTACCATCAACTATTGCATCACTGCTTACCATCAGGCGGGATTGCGATCACGCACTAGTTTATAATTATTATAAAAAAAAACAGTATAGATTATTAAAAAAAAATGTTTTACTTGGTTTGGTAGGTTGCAATCACCACAATAGGACAAAGTCTACGTCGGCCTAAATAAACATTAGTAAAATTAACAGCATTGGAGTTTTTTCAGGAACTACTTACCTAACATATTGACTCACATTATTAATCCATCTCCATCACGTCTTTCCCTCTATTCAAACCCGGTTATCCATGGCAAACTAGACCCACTTTTGTTGAATTTATTTATAGGTCCCAATGTATATTCAGCGTCAACGAGTGAGTCAAGGGACCACGGTGTTTGCACACCTACGATTCTCGTCAGATACTCCAAAACTCTTGAGATCTCGGTCTGTTGAAGATGGAACGAGAATGTCGCGAGTGGAAGGGCGTATAATAAAAATCGGTCGGCACATTGAGCAATATTTCGAGTCTCAAATAAGTACTGATCTTGGGCCTATTCTTGATTAAAGACTACTTACAACGAATTTTTGATTGAGTGTCATTACGATACAGCGTAAATAAGTGAGTTTTTGATAAAGGGTCAACTATTTTGGTATGAAGTATACGTTGAATAAAATGCTACACGGAATCATGGACGTAGAATAACTGAAATGCTGCGATATTGCCTTCAGGTTGTGGATGTCAGACGGCAGTCGCTTCACAGAAAATATCGAAGTTTAACCAAAATCAGCAGTTAGACTGGTAAAAGCGGACCCCAGACTCCAAATCTGAAAAAGCTTCGGATGCGACTGAAATTAACGCTAAGTTGATGATGATGAGAAAACATTTTTAGAATTTTTGATTGAGTGTCATTAAAAAACAGCGTAAATAAGTGAGTTTTTGTTGAAAGGTCAACTGTTATAGTATAAAATATTAGTAGAATAAAATGCTGCACGGAATTGTGGATGCAGAATCAGTCTGTGTCTACAGTTGATATTTTTTGGTCAATAATTTCAAACAAACTTCTCAGAGTGAGCGTCTGGGAATAATGCTCTTAGGTAGGTCCAAGACCGTTGTTCCTTAATCACTTTGCTGTAGTAGTTCGTACTAAAACCCGTTTCTGTCAAACAGTTATGCTGCAAATGATATATAACAGTATCAGTTGATTTGTTACTAGGATACCGCAGTCCCTGACTATGTAGCTACATAGTTTGAAACAGATAAATAGGCTTTATCAATGAAATTTATTGTTATAAAGTTAGATTTTCTTTTCAAAAACTTAGGGGATATTCTAATTGTATCAAACAAGTTTCTTTTATGGCTTTATTTTAAGGGATGAATAATTGCAATGCCCCAATTTGAAATATGAAGTTTAGTAACTATTACATATTAATTTATAATTAGTCTTATAGGAAAAAGAATGCGTATGTACTAAATAAGTATAGTTGGGAATACGGAAAAAAAAACAATTAAAGTTTTTTTTTTGTAATTATAAACTAGTGCTTGACTGCAATCTAGCCTGATGGTAAGCAGTTATGCAATCGTTGATGGTAAAGCAAGACATACGTAGGCAAACATGTCTGCTCTTTTTTAAGTGTTATATTGTATTTTTTACAATTATGTTCCTGTTATCTATATATAGTATATAAATATGTCCTGCTCCTATATATACAGGTACATGTTTGAGTAAATAAATATAATTATATATTATAATCTTGAATCAGGTGTGCTAATTTGGCACACCTATTCCATTTCATTTTCTCGACCAAATTCACATTCCTTGTTAATTTTAATTTGCTTTTTGATTTTAATTTACTTAATCCAACAAAAAAGTAAATATTCAAATGGTATCCAACAAGTTATTTAGCTTTATATTATTTCGTGTTTCGGTAGAGTACAAAATTCATATCAATTTATAATCAATCACCGCTGAGTGGAGGTGATACAATTAATTAGTATTAGTAGTAATGTACAATCAACCTAAAACGCACAGTGCAAATATTTGTATACATGAATATGAATATTTGCACTGGTCTGGTCGTGCCTCGGAAAGCATGTTAAGCCGTTGGTTCCGGTTGCCATACGAACATCTAATGGCAGTCGTCAGGGGATGTTGGAGCCCTCAAAAGTCCAACAATTGGTCTAACTGCAATACTTCGATATAGGCTTCGATATAGGGTGGGTCGTGGTGGCCTAGTGGTTAAAACACCAGCCTCTCAAGTAGGAGTGCGCGGGTTCGATTCCAGGTCAGGCAAGTACCAATGTAACTTTTCTAAAGTTATATGTACTTTCTAAGTATTTCTTGGACACCAATGACTGAAGGTGAAGGAAAACATCTTGAGGAAACCTGGACTTTAAGTCTGAAATCGCCAACCCGCATTGAGCAAGCGTGGTGATTACGCTCAATCATTCTCTGTATGAGAGGAGACCTGTGCCCAGCAGTGGGACGATAAAAAGGTTGATGGTGAGGCTTCGGGTTATGGAGGTCAGACGGAAGTCGCCTCACGGAAAATATCGAAGTTTAGCATAAATCAGCAGTTAGACTGGTGAAAGCGTACCCCAGACTCAAAGCTGAAAAAGCTTCGGATGCGACACATATAACATAATATCATCATACCTTTATTCCTGGAAGCGTTAGGCAGAAGGTTGAACCAAACTATTATAGGTGATTGTGTACTATATACATATGTATATGTAAGCTTCATATAGTGATTATTGTGTTCGTAGCTCAATATAGGAGTATGTGAACGTCGCCTAAGTAGAATGACAGAGCATTCGAGAAGGATAATTTAATAGTCTGCTCATGAAGTGCTTAATTTTATTTTTGGCCGTTTTTTCTACTGTCATTGGCGATATCTGCCATTATTGAGAAATAAAATTTTTAAAGAATTTCTATAGTAATTTGTCACACGTGTTATTGGCAAAATTGTGGTATCCAATTTTGCCACAGAGGCCATAGAAGAGTTGAAGTAGTATTCACTCTAAAGAAAAGAAAGAAAGAATTTTTTTTTTATGTATTATAAACTAGCGCTAGACCGCAATCCTGCCTGATGGTAAGCAGTGACGCAATCGTTGATGGTACGTGCGTACTAGTTTATTAAGAGCCTATTCACTCTAGCCTTAAAGACACTCAAATTGTAGTCCGACGGAAACACCGCCGCTGGCAAATTGCTCCAGTCCCTCGATGTACGCGGTATAAAGGAGGAGGCGAAACGCTTCGTCCGGATCGAATTTCCCATTGTTTAAAAGTAATAAGGAAAAGAAGTTAATTTAAAAAAAAATGCTGGTTAAACTGAGTAAAGTATTACAGTGTCGACCTACTAAAATATTGGAAGTAAAAATCACTGACGATTTTCCTATTTATAGGTTAGTAGCTCATAATTCATAGTATGTAAATATTTGATTTCCAACCCAAAAAGAATTTTTGAAATCGGACCCGTAATTCCTGAGATTAGCGCGTTCAAACAAACAAACTCTTCAGCTTTATATATTAGTATAGATATAGATAAGTATAGATTAAACATTTCTATTTCTAGATAAATGAAATTGTGAGTTATTTACTCCCGTATCCACATATTACATATATACATTTCTTCTGTTAAGTTCTATGTAATAGTGGCTGAGCTTATTGTCGTAAATCAAACACAATTCTAGATAGCAAGCTGCTATAGAAATAAATCAGAAGCAACAGCCGGCTAACACTTCAAACGACCTAAGAACTCACCTCGGTAGAAGAGAATGGAATACTCTTTATTAAGTACGCCATATAAATTACAAGACATAAATACGAAGATTTTATAAAGAGTGATACTATGAGCGGTCCTACCGCCAAGAGTCAGTTACAACTACAACAATTAAAACTGACGATATAAATAAAGTATTATTATCTCACAAAGAAGTAGACTAAATTTATTCTTCTCCTACCTCTTCTTTAGCCTATAGAGGTCCACTGCTGGACAAAGGCTTCCTACACAGCTTTCATTGAATTGGGAGGGTTTTGCCATAATCCCCACGCTTGGCAAGCAGGTTGGGGACCGCAGTAATTTGATATTACACAGGAGAAGCGCCGCTGCCCGCTTCCCTGGTGAGAGTTCCCTTAATCGCCTCTTATGACACCCACGGGAGGATATGGGTTGGTACTATTCTAAGCCCGGTACTACGTGAGTGATTTACAAAAACTTATCGACGCAATAATTTTAACCTACCCTTATAATACCTACATATCAACAATTCATCAATTCGTTCTTTCAACTTCACAACAGCAAATAAAGTGCCTAAAACTTGACTTCTGTAAAGAGCCAAGGCTTTCAGGAAATAAATGGGAACATTTTACGTAACTGAGTGGAGCTATTTCAGTACAAATCCACCGTGTGTTGTGTCCAAAAATAATTTGTTTGTTTAAAAGGATTTGCTATTGAAACAGAATTTGAAAGTGAGGATTTATTGAGGTTATGTTTATGGATTTAAGAGAGATACATGGAAATTACATTCATGTTTTCACAAAACTCGGGGCCATGTAGTCCCGATTGGCGCCAACTTGTTAATGAAATATGTCACCAACCAACGATGATTATCATTGTAAGCACTACGCAATAACATTATACGCAATGGAAAAATCGCTGCAGGCAATTTTTTCCAGTCCATCGAAGTACGCACTGTATTTACCTTACATGAAAAGTAAAATTGGTTGAAAATAGCTTGAAATTATCTCTATTTTCAGTCTTTTTTTTTTTTTTATAAGTCATAAACAAGCGCTTGACCGCAATCCCGCCTGATGGTAAGCAGTGATGCGATCATTGATGGTAAAGCGCGCTAGTTTATTAAGAACCTATTCACTCTAGCCTTGAAGACACTCAAATTGTAATGTGACGGAAACACCGTCGCTGGCAAATTGTTCCAGTCCCTCGATGTACGCGGTATAAAAGAGGAAGCGAAACGCTTCGTCCGGGTCGCAGTGGTATCAACAACGTAAGTTTGGAAACTCGCCGTACGACGGGTCGTCCGATGGTGGAACGGTGATGGGGGAATTAAATCATGCAATTCCCTTGCACACTCACCAGAATGCAACCTATAGAAGACCGAAAGGCTGGCTACTCTACGCCTGTGCTCCAGGCTTTGGAGACCGTTTCGAGTTAAGTCTGGGTCGCCAATCAGCCTCTTCGCACGCCTCTCCACTGAATCCAAAGTATCCAGGTGACATTTCGCAGCACCAGCCCAAATGTGGCTGCAGTACTCCACACACGAGCGGACCTGTGCTTTGTACAACATTAGAAGCTGCCCCGGTGTGAAGTACCGCCGGACCTTTGCGATAACGCCAAGTTTTCTAGCAGCCACCCTGGCCTTGGACTCAATGAACCGCCCAAAGTTAAGGTTCGAGGAAATCTCTACTCCCAAAAGCTGAAGGCGGTTGGTGCACTCCAAGGATACATTCTGAAAAGTAGGAGCCAAGGTGAACGGGCTCCTTTTGGCGGTGAAAAGACACGCCTGTGTTTTGGCGGCATTGAATGCTACAAGATTGGCTTTGCCCCATTCGGAGACTGCCTGTAGTGCAGCACTCGTACGCTCGACCATAGCCTCTCTTTCGGACCAGATTGCCTCCTTACTAGCCCGAGCTTCCGGCAGATATCTCTCCACAACTGTGCTGTCATCTGCATACCCATAGATACCGGGCATCAGCAGATCATTAATATGCAGCAGGAACAGAGTTGCAGAGAGAACAGACCCCTGAGGAACACCGGCATTGGTCGACATGGGCTCCGATGAGCATCCGTCGACAACAACTCGGAGGGACCGTTCAGTCAGGAAGTCTTTAACCCAGCCAGTCAGGCCAGCGGAAACGCCGTACGCTGGAAGCTTACTCAAAAGGCCAGCGTGCCATACCCGGTCGAAGGCCTTCGAGACATCAAGGGAGACGGCAATCGCTTCCCCATTTCTCTCGAGGGCCTCGCCCCACAAGTGAGTGGCATACACTAGTAGGTCCCCAGTTGACCGATTGCGCCGAAAACCGTACTGTCGGTCACTGAGGAGATCGTTACCTTCCAGGTAAGCCAAGAGGCGCGAATTCAATACACGCTCCATAATCTTGCAGAGTATGGAGGTTACCGAAATCGGCCGATAGTTGGTAGGATCGGCACGACTACCCTTTTTGGGCACGGGCTGCACGTTGGCAAGCTTCCAGGACTTGGGCACTATACCAGTCCCAAATGAGAGGCGATACAGGCGCGTCAATACAGGAGACAACTCGGGCGCACATGCCTTAAGAACAATCGCTGGTATACCATCTGGACCACTAGCCTTATTCACGTCCAGACGACACAGTGCTCTCAGGACCTCCTTGTTCCTAATGCGAACCTCCGGCATTGAAGCTCCGCAATGAGGTAAATTAGGTGGAGTAGCACTGCCAGTATCAAGACGCGAACTATGGGCAAAGAGAGATGCAAAGAGACCTGCTTTCTCTCTCGCCGTATGGGCCAGTGTTCCATCAGGCCTCACCAGCGGAGGCAGTGTGGGTCGACAGAAGTTCGCCTCGACCGATTTGGCAAGGGACCAAAAAGATCTGCTACCGGATGGCTGCGCAGATAGCTTGTTGCCAATATGGGTAATACGGTCGAAGCGAGCCCTCTTAAGCGCCTTTTTGTAGGACTTGGCAGCACGGTTAAAGGCTCTCTTCTTTGAGCTTAGATCCGGAGCTCTGCGGTCACGAGCGTCAACCCAGGTGAGAAATGCCGCGTGCTTATGCTGTTCAGCTTGGACACAATCGGCATTGAACCATGGGCGAGCTGAGCCACCGACGGGCACGTCGCTGAAGGGGATAAAATACTCCATAGCTTGACGCACCACATCGGTTATAGCGTCCGCACAGCTCGACGGATTGCCAGAAGAGAAGCAGACCTGCTGCCAAGGATAAGACGCAAAGAAGTGGCGCATCTCATCCCAATCTGCTGACTTGTATCGCCACAATCTCCGTTCACCACGAGAGTCGTGATCTGGAGGGGAGAAGGATGACACAGACTTCACCAGACAGTGGTCTGAAGTTCCCAACGGTGAGGAAACTGTTACAACACATCTGTCCGGATCAGTGGTCAGCAGAAGGTCCAAACAGTTGGCTGTCTGGCCAACTACATCAGGCACCCTAGTCGCTTGCTCTACCAGCTGGGAAAGGCCCATAGAAAGCGCGAAGTTTCGCGCTTCTCTCCCAGCGTGGTCGGTCCTCTGGTATGGGAAGAGCCAGTCCTGGTGGCAGGCGTTGAAGTCCCCCAGAGCGACGAACTGAGCGTCAGGGTGCCGATGCAGCGCATTGTCAGCAGCCTCACTGAGGTGGCCGAATAACCGAGTTGCCTCCTGATCACCGCTGTGCGATCGGTAGACACAGGTGTAGACAATTTTGTCTACACCAGTGTCAACCAACAGCCATAAGGTCGATAGATGAGGGTCTTCGAGGTGACGGAGACGCCGGCAACAGATGTCATTGCGGACATACACACAGACCCCAGCACGCTGCAGGAAATGATGCTCCAAAGAGTATCCCGGGTAGTTGAGGTATGCCGCATCAGACGGACATCTGATCTGGGTCTCCGTCAAGAAAAGTAGGTGAGGCTTTTCAGTCTCAAGGTGGTGGTGGACTGCATCGATATTGGAGTGCAGACCTCGAATGTTTGAGAGGTGCACTTTAAACGAGAGGACGTGCGCCCGCTGTGCACACCTACTTTTCTTATTTGTACTTTTCATCATTGGTTTTAAATTGAGTGAATAGGAAGGAAGACGGCAGTTGAGCGAGGTGAAGCAATGTTAAACCCAACAACACTACCAACGATGCCGCGCCAAAGGGAGGTTGATCTGGAGACTGCGGGGACGCCCGAACCCCCCCAGGGATCGCCATCGGGTCCTCTCGTCCGGTCGCCAACCGGCACGATGGGGCCACCCTGGGATTTTTCGCAGTTGGCGGGGCAGCCTTTCGTGTGTGGCTGGCACACTACTTGGGCCCCCAACTACCTGCGGTCGGCCAGCGGAGCACCGTGCTTCGGATCCCGCTACCCTCCAGGACCAAACTCCCGACACAACAACATTTGGCAAATCGTACCCGGCACACATCGCAACACAACTGCTCAGACCCGTCCTCCGTACGGCTTCACCAGACATCATGCCGGAACACGACGAATCGCTTGGCGACATGACTTTGTCTGGTGGGTGGTAACTTATGCCGGCGGCTGATGTTGTGGCCTCCCACCTTAAAAAAAAAAAAAAAGTCTAGGTATTAATGCCTATTACTTATTTTAATTTAACTTAGACACAATCACATTTTGTAAGTCAATTAACAAATCTACCTATGTACCCCATTTTCATTCATCCCTACAAGAGGCAAGGAATATCTTTTTTTTTCAAGTTGATATTCAACCTCAACTCTTGATCAATGGCCTCTGTGGAATAGATACCACAATTTTGCCAATAACACGTGTAATAAATTATAGAATTTCTTTGAAAAATTTATTACACAATAATGCCGGATATCGCCAATGACAGTTGAAAAAGACGGCCGCGTGAACCGTCTAAGAGGGAGGTTTGAGGCAAAGTCATGATGTGGCCACTTTGCTGCGATATTACAATGTTCTTTATGAAATATTTACTGAATGCACTTTTTATTTAGTAAACGACACTAAATAATTTTGAAAGTCTAATGAAAAATGCGCGTGACACTCATCTTAGTTTTCCCATCAAAAAACCGGCAAGGAATATCATACAATATTTCCAGTTTGCCAGCAGTTGTTAGTGTTACTATGGAAACGAAAGAATGCGAGCACATTCTGTCATGGCCGCCCGTTAGTTCATCTGTAACTTCGCATAGATACACCACCAGAGCGCTTTTAGGTTTTACGAGAAAATTCCCACCCCGAGGCAAACGTACGAAGAGATTGCAAAAATGAAACCAGCTTTTAGAGATAGCCTTTTGTTATGAGAGGATTTTAGGAGCACCAATTTTGGTCATTAAAATTGTGCCCTGTTGCGTAGTTTATCAGATAACATAGGCGTGGTTGTGAAGTGCGGTTAATTTCTTGCGGGACAGAACCTTCCCCCCAACATTCCCCCAGACGTAATATCAATAAAACTTTTATTGTGTCTCTTTGAGTGTCCTTTAATGTGATAGTAAGTGTAAAAATAAATGCTCTAGCACTTTATTGGGTGAAGTGTACAAAATCATCCCTGAAAAAGGGTTTTAATAGACCAATCTGTTTCTCTGAACGCGAATACTGTAGAAAAAAATAATCTCCAAAGCCTGGAATACCGCCATAGGGTAACCAGTCTTTCAATGTTCTATAGGATGTATTTTGGAGAGTGTGCGCGGCAATTACATTTGATATTTCCGCCAACACCGTTCCATCATCGGACGACCCGTGGTACGACGAGAATCCCCTTACGTTGTTGACACAGCTACTATCCAGACGAAGCCTTATCTTTTAAACCACGTACATAAAGGGACTAGAACAATTTGCCTGTGGCGGTCTTTCCGTCTCATAACAATGTAGTGTCTTCAAGGCTACAGTGAATAGGTTCTTCTAGTGCGCCTTACCATCAATGATTTCATCCTTGCTTAGCATCAGGCGGAATCATGGTCAAGGACTACTTTATAAAGTTTAAATAAACCTTCAAGCACTAGTTTATAACGTTTAAGTAAAAAAAAGTAAGTTTGTTAAAACTTACAGAGCTACAAAGTTACATGCATACCTACATACACTAACGTCGTCTTATCAATAAGGTAGGCAAAAACTACAAAACGCAATTTGCTCATCATCAACCTTTTTATCATCCTACTACTAAGCACAGGTCTCTTCTCATACAGAGAAGCATTGAGCGTAATCACCACGCTTGCTCAATGCGGGTTGGCGATTTTAGACTTACGTACAAGTCCAGGTTTTTCCAAATGTTTTCCTTCACCTTGTAATCAGTCATTGGTGTCCAATAAATGCAAAAAAAACACTTAGAAAAAAAAATACAGAAATACTTAGAGAATACATGTAACTTACTAAATAAGTTACATTGGTACTTGCCTGACCTGGAATCGAACCTGCGCATTCATCCTTGAGAGGCTGGTATTTTAACCGCTTGGCCACCACGACATTTCGACCACGACCCTTGGAACATACTCGTTAAAATGATCCCAAATAAAAGACATAAACGAAAAAAAAACAGCAAACATATCGGGAACATAATTTTTATACATTAGCATAACAGTAATTGCTACCAACCCGCTTTCCATACAAAAGTCTATTTTGTTGACAAATAGGTACGCTAATAACATCACTTTTTATAACTGCTAGCAATGAGATAAAATTATTCCCCTATTTCGCTGCTCGTTTTCATGGATAATTTCAGCATCTGTTGACAATAATTCATACTTGGAATATCTAACTGCCCTGAAGTAGGCGATAATGCTTAGTATAAATATTATTGTGAAATCTGCCTAAATTTTCCCAATTATCTTGGGGTTGGCTTCCAGTCTGACCAGATACAGTTGGTTATGTACCAATATCTTACTTGGGCCGACTGTCTATTTGACATTCACCTCAACTAAGTCATACCCACTGAGTATCACGATAGTGGTGATGACGGATATTCGATGTTAAAGCTTTCTACAACTATTAATAAATTAATACTTTCTACAAACTAGTCACAATTAAATAGCTGTCAGGGGTTTTTGAAAGTAAGAATGTAAAAATTACATATATTAGGTGTTAGAAAGGAAGGCAAAAAAGTATGCATTTTAATAACTCAAATACTTATATCATTATTTTATTTAATTAACTGCCTGTACATTAAAAAATAAAAAAAAATAACACATATTTTGTAAACACTGAAAACGATGATGTAAAATATGTATATATACTATTCATCATCAACCCTTTTTTATCTTTCCACTGCTGGGCACAGGTCTCCTCTCATACAGAAAAGGATTGAGCGTAATCACCACGCTTGCTCAATGCGGGTTGGCGATTTCAGACCCAAAGTCCAGGTTTCCCCAAGATGTTTTCCGTCACTTTCAGTCACTGGTGTCCAAAATTTACTTAGAAAGTACACACAACTTTAGAAAAGTTACATTGGTACTTACCTGACCTGGAATCGAACCCGCGAACTCATACTTGAGAAGCTGGTGTTTTAACCACTAAGCCACCACGACTGTAGATATATACTATATTATGTATATCAATTCTTACATTCCTTCTTTCGAAAACCTCTGAAAGTACTCCAATATTCTCATGTTTCAAGCAATATTTCCCGACACACTCAACTCAACACCGGCGGAATGTGTTGCCTACGAACTGTAAGATGCTAACATTCCACATTGGTTATATCTCGATTTTCTAATGCTTCTAAAGTCTCGTCATTTCCTACGATATCTTAAAAACAAAGTAAATGAAAAATACAAACATTCCCTGAAATGGTTTTCAATTTTTCAGTATTGACTCTGCTTAGCACCTAAAGAAAAGCTGTCTGAATAATCCTATTTCTCGAGGCTCTTGGCAAACACATCCTATTTACTATATATCTGATGGTATGGATCGTTGGAGTTGAGGGATCTGATCACCTCTTTATGTGACTGCTTTTGCGATACTCTGAGACGGTTTTTGAATGTAAAATGTTTTTATTTATTTGTGAATTTATAAAAAAGGTTTTTGCTTGTTTTAACAAAGTTTTAGCTTTGTAACATAAATGTAGGTACATTTTTTATTTAAACATTCTCTCTTTTACGTAGGTCTTGTCAATCTTACTGAAGTAAATGTATCGGAATGATAAAAAGAATATGGACATTATCAAAATAAATTTTACAACACTCAATGAAGTATACATTTCCAACTATGGTGTACTTAAATGATACGTAATGAACACAGATTGTGTTAATAAAGTTAGTCGTTGCCCAGTCTTGCTCATTAATTAAAACTTAATGATCTAGGTTTATGTCCGTTGTTTTATAGTAAACTTCGCAGAACAAACATCCATGTTAGCTCTGAAGCTGGACATGAGAGTTTCTAGGTTATGGCAACAAAGTCTTGAGATACTAACTGGGATGAAAAACATATGTCACATTCTAGTTTACTTTGGACTTTTAGCTTCACACATTCACAAAATGGAAACGTAGTTGTATTTTGTTAGTTGCAGGTTATGTTATGTTGTAGCTACTTTTTGAACCAGTGGACACTGTACAAAATGAACACAAAGTGAATAATAATTCACGAACGAATAGAATATAATAGAATACTAAATAAAATAAATATATACGGACAAATCATATAGATTGAGCTATCCCCAAAGTAAGTCCGAGACTTGTGTTATGGAATACTAACTCAACGATACTATATTTATAATAGATACATATATAGATAACCATCCAAGACCCAGGCCAATCAGGAAAATATCGTTTACCATCATGACCTGTCCGGGGATCGAACCCGTGGCCTCCATGTCCCAGGCAGGCGTGGTAACTGCTGCGCTATGGAGGTCGTCTACTCTTTATTATGTACACCATATAGATAGCAGAACATAAATAAAAAGATTTTGCAAAGGGTGACACAATGGGCGGTCTTATCGCTAAGAGCGATCTTTTACAGATAACCTTTTACCAACCACGAACACGATAAAATCGAAAAAAATTGTTATTATTATACGTTATGATAATTGTATTGTATGTACATACTTGATACATTCTGACCCACATTTTATGTTTCGTTCGGAAATATATATATTAGTACAGAAATCAACAAACCGGCCAAGAGACTAAGATGAAAAAAAAAATTTATACCTACGCATACATAAATATAGGATACTACAAACTTGGTTGAGAAATTATTTTATCTACTTTCATATCAAAAAATTAAAAATATAAAACTAAAAAGGAGTTTATATTGACGTACTTTACCAATAGTATATCGAAAGGAAATAAAAAAAAAAATATAACATTATTTCTCTAACAAAATAATGTTATAATATTTTTTTCTTTTTTCATTACCGTACACATTTTTTTTTATTCTGTTTCCTCCAACAATAAACAGTATTGGAGCCTATTCTCATCAGTTCTCATTCATTCTAGTTCTCACATTGATTCTTCTCGCACTTTCATGCTTCATACGTGATCTTTCTTTCATTCCATGTCCTCATTCACATCTTTTCTGGGTGGATTGCCCAGCTAATATACTATAGTTATCTATCTCTGTATCTTTTCTTACCTATGTAGCTATCTATCTCTGTATCTTTTCTTTGGTCTATTTATTTTTTTGGGTGCACTCAATAAGCGAGGAGCCGAAATCTTTATTCATATTTCTTTTCGTTTTTTTTTCTTTTTATTTTTTACATTTATAGGTACCTAATATATGCTATTTTACATCACTGTTCCTTATACTAATCGACATTTCTTATTTTAAATCTTATTAAAAAAAAACCTCTTTTATACATTAATTTTATACTTATTCTATTTTACAGTACTATTTCTTATGCTATTTTACAATTATTTTCCCTTAACTTGTAGATACGGGAGAGCACCTTATAATTTATTCTTATTTTATTGCTCTATTTAATCTTGCTTTAACTATATTATTTATTTTGACATATTGCAAATTATTTTCTTATCTATCTTATTCTATTGTACTGCTATTTTATGGTAAGGCTATTCCTTAATATAATTCAATATATTATGACAACATATTTTCTTATACTGTTTTGTTGCGATCAATTACTCCTCTTGTAATGTATTTGCAATATTCTAAAATTTTTCGGCATCTTTACTTTGAATTATTTGTTTTACATTTTCTGCTATTATTTTCGTGCCCAATGTGTTTTCAGCATTGATACGGTGCCTTGTAAACTGAGGACAGTCAAATAAAATATGCGAAACCGTTTCGCTTGCATGTGGGTCACAAATGCACGATGGATTCTCCTTGCACTTGAAACGATTCAAGTACGCGGATAATCCACCGTGGCCCGTCATTATTTGTGTATTTATTGCGCTCGTTCCAATCTTGCGAATGACACCATAAGCCTCACGCACATCCGGGAAAAACATCTTGGTGACCGATGCGGTGTCACCCTCTTGGTAACGACAATTCCACTCGTCAAGCGTCGTCACACGTAGGCTTCGCCTGATGAAGGAAATCGGACACCGATCGTAGTCCGGTTTCCGTTTGGAGCTTTCAGCGGCCTCCTTTGCTAGTTAGTCAGCTCTCTCATTCCCTAGTAGCCCAGCGTGTGCTTTGACCCAAAATAAGTTAACCACCTTGTGTTGGTTGGATGCGGATTTTATATTACCCCGAGTTTCCATAGCTGGGGGTGATGCGATCCGGGATTTACAATTGTTTAGAGAGCTGCCATTGAGTCGATGAAAACTCCATAAGTAGACTTATTGAGCTTCATTATTTCCCTAGTTGCTTTTGATATTGCTAGAAGCTCGGCCTGGTAAACGGTGCAGTAGTTCGATAGAGCAAGTTTGAGGGCTCTAGTCTCAGCCTCACTGTTCCATATGGACAGTGAAGCACCGACCCCTCCTCCTATCTTGCTCCCGTCCGTAAAGATGCAGACGTCGAATCTGCAGTTTTCCAGTTGTTGCTGGTTTACCAGACTGTTGTAATCTAGGATGTCTCGTGTCGCGAGATGGGGATTCTCGATTGCAGAAGTCATTCGCTCAACCTCCCCGTCCCCTAGCAATGCCTGAGGCACCCCCCTTTTTGCTTCATAAAGCGACACTGCCTCACGGACTCGGAGGTCAAGGCAATCCAGATAGTACCAGCGCTGAGTTCAGGGACACCGTGCGATATGCCTTGCATATTTTCAGTGTGATCCCACGCTGAACGGAACCAAGTTGTCTTCTGATTCCCAATTTTTTACTGCAGGTGCCCAAACGCTAGCGGCGTAAAGTATGGCTCCACGGTCGCTAAGTACATCACGCGAATCACCTCTGGATGAAGTCCTCAACTAACTTTTGCGGCTCTACACAACTGCTTGTAGATCGCAATCGCCTTTCTACAAACGTATGCAACGTGGGTGTTGAACGTCAGTTTATGATCTATTGTCACACCCAGAAGCTTGATTTCTTTTGATATGCCAATGTCTATGCCGCCCATCCGCAGGCGTGGTGTTTCGAATTTCAATTTCCTCGTGATTACCATGGCAGTCGTTTTGTGTGGTGCGAACCTGAGTTTGTTCTCGAGACCCCACGCCAGAACACGTCCAAGAGCAGCATTGGCACACATTTCTACATCCAGACCGGTCTTTCCGTCGAACATGAATATGACATCATCCGCAAAAGCTTGGATGTAATTTCCTCTGTCCGTCTCTGACCTCAGGAGGGGGTCCAGGACCAAGTTCCATAAAATCGGGCCGCCTATTGAGCCCTGGACACACCCTTTGTTTGTGTCCTTGCTATACGTTTCCCCACTGTACCTGACTGTCACCCTGCGGTTCCCGAGATAGCTTTCTATGATGCGCCTAAGATTGACAGGGCACTTTTCCTCCGCCAGACGGACTCTTATCGCTGGCCACCAGGCACTATCGAAGGCCCCCTCTATGTCCAACGATACTAGCGTAACTATTCTTTTGTCTTCTAGTTTTCTGTAAACGTGCTGTATGAGGGCATAGAGGGAGTCTTCGGTACTCCTTTGTGGCATGAACCCGTACTGACGAGTACTTATCCATGGTAAAAGGTGGAACTTTAGGCGGGCCACCAGCATCTTCTCGTATATTTTCCCCAGTATAGGCAATAGTCCAATTGGCCTATAGGATTTGGGGGCAGAATAACAGTCATTTCCCGGTTTCCTCAGTATTATGACCGTTGTTTCCTTCCAGGGGCTGGGGAAATGGTGATGTTCTAAGCATTTGTTTAGGAACTTCAAGAAAAACTCAGGGTCATTGCTCACCGCATGACAACAAATGTCGGCGGTAAAGCAGTACTTTTTAATTCTGCGGTCGTAAAAGGTGGATCGCAAGAATCATCTTGATTGCCGATGTTCACGGTTTCCGCTAGTGCTCGAATGGATTTATGATGCGCATTATCACATTTTAGAGCGTCTTCTGGATAAAAAGTTTCGGCTAGCAGCTTAACAGAGCCCTTAGCATCCAGCACATTACCATCCTGTTTCAACGGCATGTCCTCTTCCCTACGCTGCGTCCTACCTATATTCCTTCCCACATCCTCTCCCTATCCTGTTTCACACAAAACTTCTTCTAACTTTCGGTCTGAGCTTTGGCCACTGCCAACTCATACTCTTCTTTCTGTTTCAGGTACTCTTCTACGACCTTCGACATCCGGATTGAGGCGGCACAACGGATCCTGTGCTTCCTGGTAGAGACGGCCTTCTTCATCCCAGCGAGTCTCTCGGACCACCATGGCAAGGTGAGTTCCTCTCGAACTTTTTTAGCTGGTATTGTTAGGTTACAAGTTACTTCTATTGCATTTGTAAGATTGTTTGTTAGGATATCTACTTGTTTGGTGTCTTTTATATTGTTAATTTCTGTTTCTGTGAATTTATGTACTATTTTCAATTGGCCGAACTTCACATGAAACTCTGTCCAATTGGTTTTTTTAGTGTTGAATTTCCTGGTTGTTCTTTTTATTTTTATACCTTTAGATTTTTTGAAGAGAATCCCAAAGATGATGCCGTTATGGTCCGAGCTCGTGAGACCTTCGTCCACCCGCCAGTCGTCCACCAAGCCCAAGAAGTCGTTGGAACAAGCGGTTATATCCACATGACTGCTGTACCTTTTCCCTCCTCGGATAGTGTCGAAGGTCGGAATTTCCCCTCTGTTGAGTATATTAAGGTTAAGCTCACCGAGAGTTGCTGCTAGTTCTTCTCCCCGGTGATCGACCGTCGGGCTGCCCCACCACAAGCTCTTAGAGTTGGCGTCGCGTCCAACAATCAGCCTCCTGGAACCAACTGCTCGCCCTATTTGTCTGAGGTGCTCGAAATATGGCTCAATAGGCTGGTCCGGCTCAAAGTAAATTGAGACAAGCGTGATCTTCCAGGCACTGGTCTGGATTCCTACCACTGTGACGTTATTAATAGTGAGTTGTGGGTACTGCTTGACAATAAGGTCACTGTTAAAGACAGCTATTGTCGCTTTGACAGTCCCGTCTCCTGTGCCAGTGTTCTGGAAGATCCTGATGCCTCTGTGACTCCTCATTACTTTCGCCCCTCCCACGTATGGTTCCTGTAGAAGCGCTACTGCCATTCCGCGTTTTGTAGCCTCTATCAGAAGCTCATTCGTAGCGAGCTACTTTCGTTGGAGGTTTGCCTGCGGACCCCCATAGGAAGTTTTTTGCACTGGGGCGCCCTTAGCAGTACGCGACGGTTTACCGTACAGATTTTCTCGGTGGTAGGCCATACCATCGGCTGCCGGCAGAAGTTACCACCCACCAGACAAAGTCTTGCCGCCAAGCGATTCGTCGTGTTTCGACGTGATGTCTGGTGAAGCCGTATGGAGGACGGGCTTGAGCAGTTGTGTTGTGATGTCTGCCGGGTACGATGCGCAAAATGTTGTTGTGTCGGAAAGTTTGGTCGTGGAGAGTCTCCAGATCAATCTCCCTCTAGCGCAGCATAGTTGGTCGTGTTGTTGGGTTGACCATTGCATCACCTCGTTCAACTGTCGTCATCCTTCCTATTCCTAAGTTTAAGTGAATAGGCTTAATAAACTAGTGCGCTTTACCATCAACGATTGCATCACTGCTTACCATCAGGTGGGATTGCAGTCAAGCAATGGTTTATAATAAAAAAGATTACAAACCATAGACAGCACTATTTCATTTTTCATCTTTGGCTGCGCGCGCTTTGGCGCGTGCGCGGTGATGCAGTGTGCAGAATTTTGGCGCCAAATATGAAATGCGTTTCTTTGTATTGCAAGTCGTTGTTGTGTTTCGCTGGACACATAATTGATTATTATTGTTTCTTATTTTTTGCTTGTTTCTTATTTGAACGTCATGGTGGCCTAGTGGTTAAAACATCAGCCTCTCAAGTATGAGGGCGCGGGTTCGATTCCAGGTCAGGCAAGTACCAATGTAACTTTTATAAGTTATATGTACTTTCTAAGTATATCTTGGACACCAATGACTGATTAAAAGGTGAAGAAAACATCTTGAGGAAACCTAGACTTTAAGTCTGAAATCGCCTACCCGCATTGAGCAAGCGTGGTGATTACGCTCAATCCTTCTCTGTATGAGAGGAGACCTGTGCCCAGCAGTGGGACGATAAAAAGTTTGATAATGATGATGATGATTGTTTCTTAAAATGTCAAGTGACAGTGAAGAAAATTTGACGCCGCCCGATATTTTAGAGGCTGCGACAGCAGTCAGTCTTAATTTACTACCAATTAAGTTAAGAAAATTAAACGATAAAAGTTATCAAGATTTTTTAACATGGAAAATGAATAAAAGTGCTACTTCGTTCTCAGAAAATGTTCTATTGCCATATTTTCAAGAACTATCTGAAAGTTTTAAATGTTCGTCGCTGTGGTCTAAGTATTCAATGCTAAAGAGTACTTTAAACATATATATAACCAATTAATTATAGAAAGATATATCGAAATTTGCAAAATTGATTGCATTTTTGAAAAGAAAATCTCAAGGATTTAAAGGGTAGAAAGCGGAAACGTTTAAACCTGAACAATTAAATACATTCCTAAATAAAGCTCCTAGACGCGAATATCTTTTAACGAACGTACCTATTTATAAATAAATATTTGCATTTTAGTTACATTAAAGTGAAATTGTATTAGCGCGTTTCTTGTTCTGAATTTTTATTTTCATTTTTTACAGACTGCACTTATTTTCGGTATTATGGGTGCCTGTGGGAGACAAGAACTCTACAATTTGCAATTTCAGGATGTGGAAGTTTGCGAAAATACAATATTAGTAACAATTCGTAATATAAACAATAAACAAGACCGCTCATTCAGTATTACAGAAAAATACTATGACATATTGAAAGAATACATGGATCTACGGCCCGTTTCTTGTAAAAATGCCTGTTTCTTTTTAAATTACCAACGTGGAAAATGCACGCAGCAGAGAGTTGGCATCAACAAATTTGGAACTTTAGGTAAAACTATAGCCGATTATCTACAACTTCCAAGTTCAGAGCAATATACTGGACATTGCTTAAGACGCACTTCTGCGACCCTACTTATTGACGCCGGTGGGGATATCACTACGCTAAAGCGCCACGGCGGATGAAAATCGTCAGCCGTGGCAGACGGCTATATAGATGTATCCATGACAAACAAAATATTGGTGTCTAACTCAATTCTAAACACCGTAGAAAATAATAGAAATGAAATCTGTATATCATTATATATAGAAATATATAATGATATATATTCAATACAATGTATGAGATTAGATAAAGTAGTATATGAAACTTTACATAATTAGGTATTACACACTCGTGTGATACCTAAATATCCCTCATTATAACAGTATAATATACCTCATAGTAACAGTTTCATAAACTACTATTATACACTTTTCCAAAAACTGTTCAATAAGCGGGTTGAACAGTTTTTTAAAAACCTTTAACCTAGTGCGGTTCGAAATAGTTTTACTTTTGATATTTTTAAAATCATGGTTCAGAGTTAGAAAAAAACGTTTTCTACTTTTGAAGCGATTATTTTCGTAAATATTAATAATATCAAAAAATGATTCTAGCAAACCCTTGTTCATTTTTAAATACCTCATCATCATCATCCCAACGTTAATCCCAGTCGCATCCGAAGCCTTTTCAACTTTGGAGTCTGGGGTCCGCTTTACCAGTCCAACTGCTGATATGGCTAAACTTCGACATTTTTCCATGAAGCGACTGCCGTCTGACCTACACAACCCGAAGGCGACATCGAAGCATTGAAGTTAGACCAATTGTTGGAGTTTTGAGGGCTCCAATAACCCGTAACGACTGCCACTAGATGTTCGTGTGGCAACCGGGACCAACGGCTTAACGTGCTTTCCGAGGCACGACCAGACCAGTGCAAATATTAATATTCATGCATACAAATACTTGCACTGTGCGGGGATCGAACCCGCGCCACCCTGCGCAGTGGCCGCTTCCGCTACCTCTACGCCACGGAGGCTGTCAGTCATTTTTAAATACCTATCTAGCAATATATCACATGTTGGGGTGGAAAAAAAAATCACTTCCGACTTTACGAAAACTATAAGGGTTCCTAATTAATTACGGAACCCTAAAACTGCAAGTTTTGATTAATATTTTTTTTAAATTAAGCACTTACTAAAATCTAGGCGCATTTATTTCATCCTAGACCTGACCCATCGCATTTTCATTAGGATCAAGGGCAAGAGGATACTTTATTAGCAATAAAAACAAACTAAAATAAAGTCGCATGGGTCATGCAAATCATCATAAAACGTTGAGTGAATGTTTATTGTTTTCTATTTTATTGCAAACATCTGACCTCTATTTAATGCTATCCGTAATTGATTCGGTTCTTGTAAAACGTTGGACTTAGTATAAAGTATTCACCAGTTCTTGATTCAGTCCAGTTTGGGCCCCAAGCCACGTAAATTCTTTTAGGGCACATCAAACTCTATTGCTTTCTGTTTTTACTGACCACAATTCTGGATGGTAACGTTCCCTGAGGGCTAAATATATGGCTGACCTCTTAACGGGGCCTAAATATACGGCTGGCCTTGCTCCAACAAGTGTATTAAAAACTATATTTGTCACTGCGAAAGACGAGATTATCTTTATATATATAATTCTGCTGTACGTGTGTATGACATTAAACTCCTCCTAAACGGCTTGACCGAGTTTAATGAATTTTTCTGTATGCGTTTGAGTGGCGACCTGGATGGTTTAGATTCACAAATCAGCCCGGCAGATGGCGCTGATCGCTTGAAGAAGCATGTGATCTCGGAAACGGCCCTAACGATTTCGCTGAAATTTAATATGTGGGGGTTTTCGGGGACGAGAAATTGATCTAGCTCAGTTTTATGTCTGGCGAAGCGCATATTTTCGAGTTTTCTCTTTCGAAATATTTCACGCATAATATGGGCGCTAAATTCGCGCGGCTTGACATAGCGGCTGTGGCGTAGGCGATAGTGGTATGGTCTACTCGCGATGGCTAGTGTTCCTCGGTTCAAACCCGGGCAATCACAAGTTCTTTTTTGTTTTAGACAAGTTTATAGTCTTTTTTTAATTTTTGTAGTTACTTAAAAAGAAAATTGTACATAAGAACTAAAAGGGGAAAAAATAAAAAAAATATTTTAATTTCTTTTACTTAACTAAAATTGTATTTAGGAACTAAAAGAGAAAAAAATAAATAGAAATAAATAAATATTTAAGATTTATTATTTAACTTTAAGAGACTGAAACAAGAGCTCTAGGAGTAGAGAGAGGTATGCTAACTTTGTTACAAATGTAGATGAGAATGCTTTCCATGGGTATATTCCTAAATCTGCTGTACCTGTGTACGTCACTGAATTCCTCCTAAAGGGCTGGTCCGATTTGAATGAAGTCTATGTATATAAATGAAAGTCGTGTTAGTTACTCTATTTATAACTCAAGAACCGCTTAACCAGTATGGCTCAAAATTGGAAGGGACTGAAGGGAAACTGGGAGAAGGACATATCACATAGGATACTTTTTATCCCGTTCCCGTTGTTCCCGTCGTTCCCGTGTGACGTGACATGGAATAACAAAACAACTCAGTCAAAATATAAGTTAGCGGTTCATTTGTTAAAAATGGTACAAACACACTGCTGCACTACTCAGCATATTAAAAAAAATCTTACCGGTTGAATGTTGATGCATTCATTTAAAGCAAGGAATATAAATACTCTCTGCCGGTTTAATTTTTTTAATAAAAGCCCCAAAGCAAACTTCAACTTGAAAATTTCTAATATTGTATTGCTGTGCTATTTACCACTTCACTACATACTATAAACAAAGTTACTTTCTCTTTCCCTATGTCACTTTGTATGATTAAATCTTTAAAACTACGATACAGATTCTGATGAGGTTTCTTTTAAAAGATAGAGTAATTAAAAAGAAACGTTTATATTTATAATAACATCCATTAAATTGTGTCCATATCCAATCCATAAAATCGCGGTACAGCGGACAGAGCTCCGGCGGGATCTCATGGCGACATGGAAAGTGTGTTTGTCGCAATCCAGCACAGAGCACGCCACAATAGCGGCGGTAAGTCCTCTCTTTGAGGAGCAGCTAGATAGGCGCCACGGTGTCCTCACCTTCCCACTGCAGGGTGACCACTATGTGCATCGCCCTGAGGACACGGTAGAGCATATGGTGGAGGTCTGCCTGGCTTGCGTAGAGCACAGCCGTGTCCTCGTGGCGGCGATCGGCGGCGATCTCTCGCGTCCGACCCTGGTCCGGGCCATAGTCCGGAGCAAGAGTGCATGATGGCAAGCTTTCACCTCCTTCTGTGAAGCAGTGATGCTGGCAAAGGAGGAGGCGTAGCGCGTGAGAGAGCGGAAATCTCACTACTCTCACGTCTCAAACCGCCGCAGCAAGCGCCCTGGTCGGGTGGCAACATCGGACTCCCGACCACAGTAGGCGCGGGCTTGCGGGCGGCAAGCGATAGGCAGCTCGCCTCCTGGTAAGAACCAGGCCCGAGTTGACGGCGCGTTGTGTTTCACACGCGCCTCAAAGAGATGTCAGCACACCTTGACGGGGTCCACGAGGACTGGTCCACAGGGTTGCGGGTTGGTTAAAAAAGAAACCATGGTACTGGCCGTTGCACAGGCAAGTGAAGGAACACGGGTGGATTTTAGTCTAGGTAAAAGTCTGACACGCCCTTCCGGTCCGCCCAGAGCGGGAGAGGTCATTTGATGATTTCCCAACCAAAACAAAAAAAAAAGAACTGGCGAAGAGCAAGAAATTGCACTTGAAGAGCGCAGCCTTAGTATGGCTCGACTTCGTGCTTCTCGCGCACCAGAGAAAAAGGGAGGCAGCCCATGAAACGGCTCAGTTGGCAATGCAAAATCGTCGAGCAAACCTCAGAGATCAAGCGCTAGATAATAATTTACGAAGCACAAGAAGAAATTCGTCAAATACTGATTTGAATCGGGCAGTGTTTCTATACGCATATAATATAGCGCAATGACGTTCGCATTGGGCCAATGGATGTTGTTTCCGAGTATTGTAGCACATTAAAGATTTCCGGAGAACCGTCAGGATTGTGCTCCCAAATAAAGAATCATTGAATAATAATATTTATTTATTTAAAATTATCCTAATTTAGAAAGTATTCATGTGATATTGCCTTTAAGGCGGAACGAAGTTCGCCGGGTCAGCTAGTAGGTTATAAAAAAGTATGCACTGTGGATATGATTGTGATTTACTTGCTCAGTTTAATAAAGCTTTATCTATGCGTTAGGTTAGGTTAGGTTACGAGGACGGGACGGGACGGACGGGGGGGGGGGGGGGGGTACGAGGACGTGCGGACGGGCGAGATCCGCGCCGATGCTTCCGGACTCGGCGCGATCTGGTTGCGATGTCCGGTGGCGGTGGCTAACAGAATCGCCGACACTAAGCGTCTGTTGGTAGGGTGGGTTGCAGCGAGGGTGAAGCTGTTGCATCCCAGGGCCTTGCGGTGCTACCGTTGCCTTGATATTGGACATATCAGGGTACGGTGCACTGCTGAAGTAGACCGCAGCGAACTGTGCTATCGCTGCGGCCAGGCCGGCCACAAGGCGGCCCAGTGCTCCGCGGCGCCAAACTGCAGCCTCTGTACAGATGCAGGGAGGCCTGCTGGGCACAGAATGGGCGGGAAGGCCTGTGGCGCGCCCACCCGAAAATCGAAGAGAAGGGTTGTCAAGGCTGCCGGGGGCTCTTTACACCCCCCACAGCCTGGCAACCCTTCGGCCGACTCCCGGCCTAAGAATGGTGTGGAGGGAATGGATTGCGCATAACGGCGCTCTACCATTTCCTCCAGGGCAATATCAACCACTGTGCCAGAGCTCAGGATCTTTTACTTCAGAGCATGGCAGAGTGGTCGATTCACGTGGCTGTGGTCGCTGAACCGTATTTTATCCCGCCCAGGGATAACTGGGTGGGAGATCTGGACGGTTTGGTGGCCATCATTGGCGGGGCTCTTGTCAACCCGTCTCGAGGTCACGGCTGGGTGGCCGCCCTCGCGGACGGTATTGGTACGGTTGGGGCGTATTTCTCGCCCAACAAGAGTCTCGCTGACTTCGAGACGTTCCTTATCGAGTTGGGTGCCGTAGTGGCCCAACTCCACCCTCGCCCGGTGCTGCTACTGGGGGATCTCAACGCCAAGTCTGCGGCGTGGGGGTCCCCTGTGACCGACAATAGAGGCGAGGTACTTGAGGAGTGGTTGGTCACGACTGGCTTGACCGTCCTAAATCGGGGCTCGGTTCTCACGTGTGTGCGACAGCGGGGCGGGTCTATAGTGGACGTCTCGTTTGCTAGCCCCGCTCTCGCAGGCCGTGTCCGCGACTGGCATGTCGCCGCGGAGGTGGAGACATTGTCGGATCATCGATACATCCGTTTCGATGTCTCCGCCCAGACCGCTGGTGGCCGCGGATCATCAGCCCCGCGAGCAGACGGTCCGCGCTGGGCGCGTAAGCGCATCGATAGGGAGCTTGTCGAAGAGGCCGCTATTGTCCAGGCCTGGATCCGGGAGTCGGCATCCTACGGACCCGTCGACGTCGAACAGGAGGCCCTGTGGTTTCGCGGGGCAATGACGCAAATATGCGATGCGTCCATGCCCCGGATCCACGTGCACTCGGCAAGGCGCCAGGTGTACTGGTGGACCGCCGAGATCGCGCAGCTACGTGTTGAGTGCGTGGCGGTTCGACGCCGGTACACCCGATACCGGAGGAGACGTCGTCGGGTCCCTGACGAAGAAGCCGCGCTGTATGAGGTGTACCGCGCGGCAAAGAAGTCTCTGTGGCTGGCCATCTACGAAGCGAAGACGCGAGCCAGGGAGGAGATGTTGGAGACTCTAAACAGGGATCCGTGGGGGCGTCCATATCGCGCGGTCCGAGGGAAACTTCGAGCCACGGCGCCCCCACTTACGGAGAGTCTTCAACCCGAGCTGCTGGAGGAGGTGGTCGCAGCACTCTTCCCGGCAAGAGCGGAGCATACGCCACCGTCGATGGCTCTGCCCACAGCCACAGAGTCTACAGAGGAGAACGCCATCAGCGTCCCAGAGGTGACACAGGCAGAGATGAGGGCGGCCGTGATGCGGCTCCGGGCCAAGAATGTGGCTCCGGGGCCCGACGGGATCCACGGCTGCGTGTTAGCCCTCGCTCTGCAGGAACTCGAGCCCCAACTTAGAGGGCTCTATACAGCGTGCCTTGAGCGGGGCCAGTTTCCCACTTTGTGGAAATCTGGTCGTCTGGTCCTGCTCAGGAAGGCCGGGCGCCCTGCGGACTCGTCGTCCGCGTACCGGCCCATAGTGCTACTAGACGAGGTGGGTAAGTTGTTTGAGCGAATTATTGCCGCCCGCCTCGTCGGCCACTTGTGCAGAGAGGGGCCGGACTTGGACGACAGTCAGTTTGGGTTTCGGCATGGGCGCTCCACCATACATGCTTTGTCGCGCGTGAGAGCCCTGGCGGAGGAAGCCCTGGGCGGAGGAAGCGGTGTCCCGGGGCGGGGTGATGTTGGCGGTGTCTTTGGACATCTCCAACGCTTTTAACACCCTACCCTGGAGTTGTATTCGGGAGGCACTGCGGTACCATCAAGTGCCTCCCTACCTCCGTCGAATAGTTGGGGCTTATCTGTCCGAGAGATGTGTCACTTACATGGGACGTGATGGCAGACACCAGCGCCGCATGTCGTGCGGTGTTCCACAGGGTTCGGTCCTAGGCCCGCTCCTGTGGAACATCGGTTACGACTGGGTGCTGAGAGACGAGCTCAGACCGGGGGTAGACCTGACGTGTTATGCGGACGACACGCTGGTCACCGCCCGGGGGAGCTCGCATAGGGAAGCAACGTTGCTGGCGACGGCTGCGGCATCACAGGTGGTGGGCCGTATACGTCGCCTAGGCCTGGAGGTAGCCCTCAACAAGTCGGAGGCCATGGTGTTTCATGGTCCCCGGCGGGCGCCGCCACTCAGCTCACATATCGTGATCGGGGGGATTCGGATCGCTGTCGAGTCCACTATGAAGTACCTAGGATTGGTGCTCGACAGCCGGTGGGACTTCGGCCCCCACTTCCGGCGGCTGGCGCCCAAGTTGTTGGGGGCGGCTAGGGCGCTTTCAACATTGCTTCCCAACCTGGGGGGACCGAGCGCCGCTTGCAGGCGGCTCTACATGGGAATCGTGCGATCGATGGCCCTGTATGGGGCCCCGGTGTGGGCTTTTGACCTGACGGCCGGCAGCATCGCTGTACTGCGAATACCGCAGAGAGTGATGGCCGTCAGAGTCATACATGGGTATCGCACGATCTCCTATGAGGCGGCCTGCCTACTGGCTGGAACCCCGCCCTGGGACCTGGAGGCGAGGGTCCTCGCGTCTCTGTACCGGTGGCGTGAGCAGGCGCGAGAACGGGGCGAACGGCCGATGCAGCGTCAGCTTGAGCAGCGTCGGTCGCAGCTCAGCGAGGTCTTGGTGGCGGAATGGCGGGACAGGCTTTCACGCCCTACCGCCGGCCTCACCACCATCGAGGCCATCCGGCCGGTACTGGCGGACTGGCTCGGGAGAAGGCATGGCTCCCTGACGTTTCGGGTGACACAGGTGCTCTCGGGGCATGGTTGCTTCGGAAAGTACCTGTGTCGCATAAACAGGGAGCCGGACGCCCGGTGTCACCACTGCGTCGACTGCCGGGAGGATACGGTGCAGCATACGCTGGCAGAGTGTGCCAGTTGGGAGGAGCTGCGCCGTGTCCTCATCTCTGAAATAGGCAGTGACTTGTCGCTGCCGGCCGTAATCAAGTCGATGGTCGGCAGCGAAGAGTCCTGGGATGCGGTGGTTTCCTTCTGCGAAACAGTTGTCTCGCGGAAGGAGGCTGCGGAAAGGGAGAGGGAGATCTCGTCCTCTCACCCGACCCGCAGCAGGCGTACCGGGCGTCGTCGGAGGGCGGATAACGCCCTCTTCCAGCCCCCCTAAATGGGTTCAGGGGCGATGGACTCGGGGACATCTGTCGCCCCTCAAACATCAGGACCCGAGGTGGCGGCGCGAAGTGTTCCACGCGCGCTACTCTTAGACGTCACGGAGGGAGTACTACACCTCACTCCCCCCCTTGACCCGAGGAGGCCTACGGTGGTGGGCCAGCACCAATCGGGGGTTGCGGAAGCAGTATTAGTTCTCGCAGCCCCCGGTGTAGGTGTGAGAAGGAACAACCGGGTGGTTTTTAGTCAGTAAGAGTCTGACAGACCCCGTCGCCCGCCCCAGGGCGGCGGACATCCATGAGGATTTTCACCCGGAAAAAAAAAAAAAAAAAGGTTACAACCTCGCTCCGTGCGCAGTTTCTGGCCTGCCATCGGACGCGTCCCCAGGTGGCGGATAGGGGAACGGCCCCCAGATATGGGGGTTACCGGTTTACCGGCGCGGACCAAAACCAGATGCGGGGACCGCTTCGGCGGTCACACGTGCGGCGGGTCGGCCACCACTCGAGGTGGCTGACGTGACCCGAACTCCGGGTCACCGTCGGGCAACCCGGTCTCCTCATTGAGAGGAGCTGGGGGCCCCGTTTGCCTCCGGGCAAACGAGTGGGGCTAAGAGGAAGGACACCTCGCTAAAAAACCCTTGGCTGCTGCGTCTTCTCGCACAAAAAGACGTACCCAGCCCGGCCCCTTCCTGTGGAGTGGAGGGACCACTGTGGGCGCGCCCTAGGCGGGAATCGCCGGCGGGGGATTGGTAGTTAGGCTGTGCCATTTTCCCATGACCCCGCCACTCAGGCGATGTCGTTGTGCCGCTGTGGGTTTAGTGGGTATTCCCGGCTTCGGCTGGGCGAGTCCCACACACGCCCTTCGGGGTATGGTGCGTAAACGCATTACCACAGCGTCAAAAAAAAAAAAAAGAGGTTACAACCTCGCGCTGCTTTTTGTCTCGCTACGTTGTTACCCCAATTCCAATACTAGGCTATAAAACGGTCCGCACAAAATGGCTACAAACAGCAAAATGGCATGCTTTACCCGATGAAGGCCAGTTCTTTCAAGCTACCTTATCAAGCTGAACCAATAAATTTTAAACTCCAGACTATGACCTCTGAGTTCATTTCGGGATTTTTTCTCAGAGATAGTATTAGGAAAGACCGCATTCATCAAACCAACATAATAGTTTCGATTCAACCCGTCCCTTGCTTCCCTCTCCAGCGACGTCCTAAGCCGAGGCTCGTATCCCACAAGGGTAGCGTACAGTCGCTTAGTTTCATAAGTTCCGCCTTTGGTGGCTTTGAATTTCCTTAAGTCAGCCACGGGATAGCCGGCAAAGTAGTCACGACCTCTCAAGGTCAACTGTGAGATGCCATTAACAAAACCAGAAAGAAAAATGGCATCCTGACTTCAGGCTTTACTTAGTGAACAGGCTGTATTATTCGTTATTACTGTTACTCTGCATCGTGGTGTCCTAGTGCATTGTGGTGGCCTAGTGGTTAAAACACCAGCCTCTCAAGTATGACTGTGCGGGTTCAATTATAGGTCAGGCATGTACCAATATAACTTTTCTAAGTTATATGTACATTCTATGTATATCTTGGACACCAATGACTGATTAAAAGGTGAAGGAAAACATCTTGAGGAAACTTGGACTTTAAGTCTGAAATCGCAAACCAGCATTGAGCAAGCGTGGTGATTGTTGAGGATTCTCGATGGTATAAATAAAATAGCGGACTGTAGAAATAGGTGCTTGTAATTATATTAAGACAGTAATTAGAACGCGCGCTTGGTCCGTGATGTTTTTGGCGAGTGCCGCGCTGCAGGCGGCCGATCCCTCGTCCCCTGGCCCCCGCTCGCCCCTGTCATCCTCCTTTGGTCGTACGGTCCAGTAGAGTTGCTACGATTTGTTTCCAATAGTGATTACGCTCAATTCTTCTCTGTATGAGAGGAGACCTGTGTCCAGGCAGTGGGACGATAAAAGGTTGATGATGATGACTGTTACTTTGCCTCTCTCTACATTGTTACACGTATGTCTGAACTAAGGTATTACTACAGTCTAAAAATCATACAGTCGTCCGACGAAGACGTCTTGATAGAGCAATCGTGCGGAGTGTGAGGGGCGAGACGCGGGTAAGCGGCACCCGAGCTGCGAACAAAACGATGTTCGTAGCTCGTTATCCTAACGCGTGTTTGTTTTTTTATTTGTTTGTTTTATAATTTGATAGGAGTGTCAATTTTGAGTATAATTGGGGTGCTTGTTACTAAAAAGCCATTCTTCATCCATTCCATTCCACTTTTCTTCATTCTTTTTTTTTCGGACGTCATTTTTTTTTATAATTTGATATGAGTGTCAATTTTGAGTATAATTGGGGTGCTTGTTACGAAAAAGTCACCCTTTTTTAAATCCAAGATGGCGGACGCCAATTTAAATGTATATTAATATGATATGGGTGTTAATTCCGAGGTGGATTGGGATGCTGGTTACGAAAATGCCATCTAAATAACTAAAATCTGTCTCGAGTTGTTCCCTTAGTAATAATAGGAAATTAATTAAATATAATACAGCTATCGATGTTGATCTGCAATAAATAAATAATTTCATAAATATTGTTTATTTGTGACAACCCTGGCCGATGCGTTACTGTCTAGACGATATCCGCATTTTACACGAGATCAAAGGCGTCGACCTACTGTATGATTTTTATACTGTGGTATTACTGTGTTACTGGGTGTCATGCTTGTTATTGTTGGGTATCAATTAAAATGACTAATTGCACAATTGATTGATTGTTGCGTCGCGTGTCGCTAATTAGATTCCCGCACGAAACAAATATTTGTATGACCTGGAAGTAGTTGTACCGCGTCTGGATGTTTGTGTATGCATGTAAATGTTTATAAACATACCCACGATACTAGAGAAAATCCTAATTACGGGCAACGATTTTTAAAATACGTAATTATGTATAATGTATATACTTACATAATAATAAAATATATCTCCGAAGACGCTTTTCAGAGGCTGATTAAATGGTGTTGTGTAAAATGTATTAATTATAAGACAAAGTCTATTTTTATAATTTATACAATACTAGCGCCCCGGCTTCTCACGGGTGCAATGGTGATACTTAATACACTACAGGCAAACTGTGAACGTGGTACGTACAAAAAAACAGAGCAGCCCGCCCGCTCCCGTCGCGAAACGTCGTTAAAATGGCTTCGAAAATTAGCCGGTAGGTATTTGTCGCATCTATGTTCGTTTACGTTTATAATTTTCAAAGTTATGTCTGACAAAAACAAAAACATTGCATTAATATCTTTTCTACTTCTACTACGCACCAGACAAAGTCTTGCCGCCAAGCGATTCATCGTGTTCCGACATGATGTCTGGTGAAGCTGTACGGAGAATGGGTCTGAGCAGTTACCATGTCGGGTACGATGCGCCAAATGTTGTTGTGTCGGGAGTTTGGCCGTGGAGGGTCTCCAACTCTACATCAATCTCCCTCTGGTGCAGCATCGTTGATCGTATTGTTGGATTTAACATTTCATCGCCTCGCTCAACTGCCGTCTTCCTACTTATTCACTCCGTTTTTTGAGTGGAGAGGCGCTTTACCGTCTGAGATTGCATCACTCAGGCGGGATTGCGGTCAAGCACTATTATAGAAATATTGAAAAAAATATGTCTTCCCGTATTACTTAATGTCCTTTATACAATACTAGCTTTCCGCCCGCGGCTTCGAACGCCTGGAGTTCGGTTATATCGCGCTTTTTAGAATGCCCTCAGGAACATCAAATTTTTCCGGGATAAAAGGTAGCCTATCTTCTTTCTCAGGGTCTAAAGATTGTCTGTGCCAAATTTCATCAAAATCGGTTCAGAGGTTTAAGCGGGAAAGCGTAACAGACAGACAGACAGAGTTACTTTCGCATTTATACGAACGATTTATATTTTTATTTTTACGGGGTTTCCTTTGCATCCATCCATACTAATAAGTATGGATGGATGCAAAGGAAACCCCGTCCGGTAAGGATAATAAAGGTTAGGTAAGCACAATTCATGATACATAAAAAATTAAATTTTACACCATCATCATAGTAACAATACTAAATAATTTTGAAATAATATTTTTTTTCCGCGAATTAATTCCAACTTCCCCAAAATTTGGTATTTTTAAAAAAAGTGACAACTCCGTTTTCCACGGTATTATTATTAGCGATGCGACCGCATGCCGCGTGCCCAGCCTCCCGTGGCCTGCGCATATATTACCTACTGCATATGTTTTAAGTTACCTACCTCTTTTTGTGAGATAATATTTATATTTTTAGTACAATTTTTATTTAAGTTTAGCCCGGCTTTGTAGGCAAAATCAGTTATCGATACCTAACAATACCTTCACGGATTGGACAAGGTTTTCTTTACATATTGTATACAAAACACATATAACTTTTGATCTACCAGTTCTATTCCTGACACTTCAATTTTGCCCTCTACGCAAAAACTACTTAATCCAACTATTTGTTTGTATTTATGAATATTGCGGATAAGAATACAAGCACAGCCTTGGCGGCATTTACAAGAAAAAACGCGATCCTATAGTGAAGTTAGGGATATCAATAAATTGAGTATCCCATCGTCTGTTACACATAAAAAATCCGCAGATTTCCCTTTTTTTTTAGTAGATTCAACGATAATAATAATATGTTAGATTTTTTGTTAAGACCATTTCTATTTTGGTATAAAATATTTACTTCCTTAAACAGGATAAAAGACATTATTGTATTTTGGAGAACTTTTTTGTGGATGGGAAATGAAGATAACAATATTATGTGGAGTTTCTCGATTTTACAGGACTAAACTAGTCCTGTCAAGTCGAGAAACTTCACACAGTTTAGATTCGATTTAAAACATGGCGACTAATAAATAATAGTTTAAAAAACTAAAAAAACATGCTTTTTTAGTTTTTTAAACTTTATTTTCAACTTTTAAGTTCGATATTTAAAAAAACGAATGTATTGAAAACGGTGGGACATTTTACAGTAATAAGCCGCTCCCTCGTAATCCAAAGAGTTAGAGACGGACAAACAAACTAACAAGCAAGCAAGCAAGCAAGCAAGCAAACAAACATACAAGTGAAGCTAATAAAAAGCATTTAAAAATACATCGATTTACGTCAGACGCGGACTAATTTGTCAGGACGAACGAAAAAATAGACCCCAATGTCTGGTTAAATTAGTTAAGTCAACCACCTGACCTTTGAAAGCTCTCGAACACTGTGGCGGCAACCACGAAAGATTTAAAAAAAGATTCAAGTGGACTGTATTTAGGATAGCGATATATTAGAAATCACAAGTAAATACGTGAATGATACCTTCAGAGGAGGGTGGAGCGGTAAACCACTTACCTCCAACCTTCAGATGCGGAGTTCGTAGACCACCAGAGCAGATCACGAGAAGACGCACGTCGACATAATTCACTGGCAGACTCCCTTAAAATTGAATTTTGAAGCCTAAATGCCCTTGGGGGTTTCTTTAAATACTTAAAACTAATTACACTTTTGTGACCGTTATAAGATCGTGGCTATGATTCGTTAGCTTGCCAGTTCGATGGAAGAGTCTCGACACGTCGTGCGGCGGTCAGCGGAAGGGCCCACACTACACGTACACTTTAAGTTTTTGACAGTGTTCACTACCGATAAACACAAAAATCAAAGGAGATATTCAATTGCCACACTCCTTTTTTTTGTTCCGAGGTCGAAAATCTTCATGGATTTCCGCCACCCTGGGGTGGGCGACGAGGTCTGTCAGACTCCTACTGACTAAAAACCACCACAGTGTCTCTTCGGTCAGGTGCGCGTGCGGCCGCGGGAGTCCTTGATTCTGCCGCAGCAACTGTCACACTCTTAACTTAACTCATTTAGCCGCCTTTACTGCGACCAATTCAACTTCCACGTGATTGGTTATAGTTTAAACCTAATTTCTTGAATATCATTCAGGCCAATAGTTTTACAACTGCAGTTTAGTTGTAAGGCTGCGCGGTTAACTAAACGGCTAATTGAACTAGTTTCTTGCGACATCATGTATATTAATTACATCATTAAATTTATATTTAGTCCGCGTCTGACGTATACGATGTATTTTTAAATGCTTTTTATTAGCTTCACTTGTATGTTTGTTTGCTTGCTTGTTTTTTTGTTTGTCCGTCTCTAACTCTTTGGATTACGAGGGAGCGGCTCATTACTGTAAAATTTCCTACCGTTTTCAATACATTCGCTTTTTTTTTTAAAAAATTATCAAACTTAAAAGTTGAAAATAAATACAGTTTAAAAAACTAAAAAAACGTGTGTTTAAAAGCATGTTTTTTTAGTTTTTTAAGCTATATTTATTAGTAATTATTTTTGACTTTTCTCGGCGGTAAGCCATAACATCGGCTGCCGGCAGAAGTTACCACCCACCAGACAAAGTCTTGCCGCCAAGCGATTCGCCGTGTTCAGGCATGATGTCTGGTGAAGCCGTACGGAGGACGGGTCTGAGCAGTTGTGTTGCGATGTGTGGCGGGTACGATGCGCCAAATGTTGTTGTGAGTTTGGTCGTGGAGAGTCCCCAGATCAATCTCCCTCTAGCGTAGCTGGGTCATACACATATGGGCGTTCGGATAAAATAACTTAAACATTTACAACAGTAACTGAAGACGTTTATTTCTTAGTTAAATCATTGTTACTTTTCTGTTTACTTATAATATTTCCAGCTGTGAAATGATATTTCTTCATTAAAAAACAAAATCAAAATGTGTCAAAAGTCTCTTCGTGTGGACTGTTCAGATTCGGGGTAGGAGTGTTTGGATAGATGCCGTTATTTATTTTGTACATGTTTATCAAAACGTCATTATCGCATTTACGTAATATATGATGAATATTATTATTATTAGAAAGTTGTTAATAATTGCACAAAAATATTTTTTTTATTTCCAATAAACATGCTGTTATAGGTATTTAAGTCTTTTTGGTGGACCTAAAAATCAACCATAATTTAATTTATAATATCGCTACCATGTTTCGAATATTTTTTAAATTGACAACACTGGATAGCCGCCATTTGTTGGAGTCCTTTTCAGTACAGCTACGTGTCTTTTTCTAATTTACGAAGTTTTAAAATTAAATTAAGTGTTTTTGTCAAAGTTCAGTGCGTCTTTCCTGCTTGGGTTATAATTTGGTAAGTTATTATTTTATATTTTAGTAAATATTGCGCCGATGTGCCTTTTGAGGAGCATTTTCAAAGTTCCTTTTGTTGTTTTTATAACCTTAAAAATAAAATGGCTGCTTTGATTTTAGTTTGAAATATCTCTCCTGTGGACATCTTTCCTGTGAATATAAATGTCCACAGGAAAGATGCATGTCCACAAAAAATAACATTTTAACGGTTTTCTATGCTAACAAAGCTACAATGTCCGTCAAACAAACGGGCAGGCTGAGATAGCTTGATTTAAATATTGCATTATTGGTATTGGTACTCAATAAAGGAGCTTGACTTTTTTTTGCTAAATGTGGGGTGCTTAGCATGATTGGGTTCGTTTCAGGTACAATGCCTCGATCCAGTAGGTCCAGAACCCAATTAACTGACGAAGAGAAGATAATACGTCGTCGTGAACAGAAAAAACTCAGCATGCGAAGATCTAGAGCTAAATTAGATGCTACTGCCATAGAAGAAAGACGAAGGAAAGAACGCGAAAGATATCATCTAAGGAAACAAAATGGGTTATTGAAGACAATTAAAGATTTTACACCGAGACAGCAGCGACAGATGCGAAAAATGTGGCCTGAAAAAGCCAAGCTTAGACGTCAAAGAGATCGACTAAGAAAACAAACGGAAGAAATGGTACGCGTAAATACACCGCTTCCTTCTCCCAGTTCTTCTCGCTCGTCACACTCACGTCTAGAGGTGGGTAGAGCAATACGATTACGAAATCGCCGGATATTGAAAGCACATAATCAATTTTTAATGGATAGATTAAATATTTTAGAACGGAAGCTTGCTAAATATAGAATGAGAATAATAAGATTTAAAAAAAGTAAAAGACAGGAGATTATTATAAATATTGGCCTGAGAAAAAGGATAAAAGAATTTTTAATCAATGATGAAAATAGTAGACTAACAGCTGGTAAAAAGGAAACGATCACGCGCAGAAAAGTCAAAAAGCAAATACGTCTTCTAAATGATACACTTCTAAACTTACATAAAAAATTTAACAGTACGACTGGTTTGAATGTCTCATACGAAACATTCCGCCGACATCGTCCATTCTGGGTAATGTTCCCTAAAGCCGCGTCAAGAAATACTTGCCTGTGTGCCGTTCATACGAATAATGATTATATTGTGCAAGCCTTACACCAAAATAAGATATTAAATCATAATTCGGCCACCGATTTAGCTAAATCTCTTTGCTGTAATAATGCTTTCAGTGTTCCTTGCTTGGAACGGAAATGTTCACAATGTTCTGAAAGAGTTCCAAAGTACACTTTGTTAAATGGCAATGATACAATAATTTACCAAAGATGGGTTACTAAGAATTGTACTGTAATAATTAAAGGCAATGAGAAGATTTGTAAGAAAACTGTGAAAGAAAGTGTAAAGACATCGCATCAATTGCTTGTTAATATTTTAAATAAAAACCTACCTATATTCATGCAACATCTTGCCAATATTATTAATCAGTTTAACGCCATAAAATTCATAAAACAAAGTCTATCGCCATCTAAGGGATTATTACATATAGACTTTTCAGAAAACTATTCTTGCAAGTACGGATCTGAAATTCAATCGGCCCATTTCGGAGGATCGAAATCGCAGCTTTCATTACACACGTGCGTCTACTATTCTGCTAATTCAGAACCGCCACAAAACGTAGTAAAAACTACATCTTTCTGTTCGGTATCCGAAAATTTAAGACACGACCCCGTTCTTATTTGCGCACATCTGACACCTATAATTGAGAAAATTAAAATTTTGTCTCCACATTTGAAGGAATTACATATTCTAAGCGATGGACCTACAACGCAATATCGAAACAAGACTATGTTCCATTTAATTGTAAACTATGTGAGTAAAATCTCCAATGCAGAGAGGATCGTGTGGCATTTTAGTGAAACTGGTCACGGTAAGGGGGCACCTGATGGTGTTGGTGGCTGTGTGAAACGGACGTGTGACAATATTGTTGCCCATGGAAGAGATATTATAAATATTACCAGTTTTGTCAGTTGTTTAAGGGACAGTTGTAAAGGTATCGAAATTGTTCCTGTCGATGATACCCATGTGCCTGAAATACAGAGAATAGCGGATGTAAGTAAATGTCGTCCATTTAAAGGTACCTTTCAAATCCACCAAGTTGTATGGAACGCTACTGAACCTAATTTACTGCACGCCAGGAGATTAAGCTGTGTTTCATGCGCCACTCATGTTCGTTGTCCTCATTATGAAATAGGACAAATTAATATTGAATGTGTCTCAGATCCTGTAGAAGATTCAACAGTAGGTTCTTCATCTTCGTCTTCATCTTCATCGCCATCTTCTCATAGAACAGCATCTATCTCAACGATAACTGGACCAAGAACTCCTTCGCCCATAATGTTTACACCTTCTCCAGAACTTTTAAACAATGTAACTAGTCAACCGTGTACTCCGCGAAAGAGGATTCTCTATGACAATAACTATTCTAATGAGTCTGTTACACCACCAAAAAAAACCTAAAGTACGACCTTCGTACTTTGAAAATGATGATAGTGATGAAAACATTTTTTGAAAACTTTTGTTTGTTAATTGATCAATCTAAGAGGCTAATATGAAAAATAATAAAAATATTAAGTTTAATTTCAATATATGCATCCTTGAAAAATTACATTTCATTGATCAATTATTTTTTGTTTGTATTTTTCAAAGTTCCTATAATTGGCTAGATAACTTTTGTTAATTATTACGAGTTTAAATGGCAACTAAATATCAATATGAGAGTGATTAACCTCTCTTCTGTGGAAAGGGGTCTTTTCTGTGGACGTAAGAAAAAATTAAAGTAGAATAACTTGCTGAAATTTGAATAACGATCTGGTTTTTGATTAATTTCTAATTACTTGTATGGTGACCTAATAAATGAGACTGATTTGAAAAAAAAACATCGACTTTTTATTTCGTATATTTTTATAACCCGTTTTGTGTATGACCCAGCTGCGTTTGGTCGTGTTGGTCTTGGGTTTAACATTGCATCACCTCGCTCAACTGCCGTCATCCTTTCTAATCCTTAGTTTTTTTAAGTGAATAGGCTTAATAAACTAGTGCGCTTTACCAGCAACGATTGCATCACTGCTTACCATCAGGCGGGATTGCAGTCATGCAATAGTTTATAATTATTAAAAGAAAAAAATATTTCTAAGTAGGTTTGTATAGATTTATTGTTTTAACAACAAATGGGGGCCTATCAATGGTTAAAACACCAGCCTCTCAATTATGAGTGTAACGGTTTGATTCTAGGTCAGGCAATTACTAATGCAATTTTTCTAAGTTATATATACTTTCTAAGCATATATTGGACACCAACGACTGATTAAAAGGTGAAGGACAACATCTTGAGGAAACCTGGACTTTAAGTCTGAAATCGCCAATCCGCATTGAGCAAGTGTGGTGATTACGCTCAATCCTTCTCTGTATGAGAGGAGACCTGTGCCCAGCAGTGGGCGTTAAAAAAGGTTGATGATGATTGTTTTAACTCAATATATTTCTTTATTTTGTTTTTTTTTCCTCTTTATTTATTTAGAGACTTTTGTATATGAATACATGGCAGTCCCATTGTAATACTATCTTATGCTAACACACTAAGTAATACAAACCTAATCCTTATATCGATTTGAAAAAACGAAGACTTACGAAACTATACAACTTCTTGGCCGCATGAGATAAAGGTGCAGATAAAATTTCAATAAATAAACCGATATTGTTTTCAATTAAACCTAATTTCTTAATCAATACATCCCTCTCATCCTGAACCCGGATATATTCCGTTAAGAGATGAATAACGTCTTCTACCATATCACATTCCTCACAGTTCGGGGAGACACATTTTTTCATTAAAAAGGCAAAGTTGTTAAGCGGCATATGTCCGGATATCAGCTTGAGAGCTATTACAAACAATTTCCTACTCATTTAACTATTTGAAAACCGTGGCATATGAGGAGGTTCACAGACTATCGTTTTATCCCAGATATTCTTAGATTTTGACAGCCTCCGTGACGTAGCGGTAGCGGACGCGGCTGCTGCGCAGCGTGGCGCGGGTTCGATCCCCGCACAGTGCAAGTATTTGTATGCATGAATATGAATATTTGCACTGGTCTGGTCGTGCCTCGGAAAGCACGTTAAGCCGTTGGTCCCGGTTGCCATATGAACATCTAGTGGCAGTCGTTACGGGTTGTTGAAGCCCTCAAAAGTCCAACAATTGGTCTAACTGCAATGCTTCGATATCGCCTTCGGGTTGTGGAGGTCAGACGGCAGTCGCTTCACGGAAAATGTCGAAGTTTAGCCATATCAGTAGTTGGACTGGTAAAGCGGACCCCAGACTCCAAAGCTGACAAGGCTTCGGATGCGACTGAGATTAACGTTGGGACGATGATGATCATTCTTAGATTTTGACCACAAATTAAAATATTCTTATACTTTACGTAAATACTGTGGAATTGATAGCAAAAATGTACCTAACGTATTCCAGAAACTGTCAGCACAGCCAAGCTTTTTAGCTGTTACACAATAAGTCATTCTCTTTGTCACAAACTCCGTAACTACCATGATAACTGAGCTTGTTTTCTGCGCCCTATCCCGCACCTGTGACTGTATTTGCTACTACAAACGAGAAATACTCGCTTTGATTAGAAAAAATATGCCTCTATTGCGTCAAAGATTTTACTAGAACCTATTTGTTGTCGGAACGCTTTGTTTTGTTTTTGAAAGTAAAGGTTGAAACAGGTATAATGGGTTGTTATTTTGTTGTAGTTACGTTATTTAATAGACAAGGCTAAAACTACCACTTGATGATACACGTAGGTTACTTCATACATTTTTCAGAAAAAAACCTTCTTTGTTGTTTTATTAAACCTAATCCCCCTTATCCTTAAACGCTGTTTTAAGTCCGAAGATAAAAGTCCTGTGTCCATAACGTTAGGAAAATTATAGGGCGATTATAATAATCTACCCTTCATTTGAGATAAGATTAGACAATTAAACCAACTTTTTATATAGTCCGTTCAACCGATTTTGACTTCAATTCCATAGGGATAGAGATGGCAACAAAATAAAATATGTGGAAACAATACCCACTAAGTAGGGCATTAGGGGCACTAGGCAGTAAGGTTCTGCAGTGGCGGCCACGTACTGGAAGACGCAGCGTAGGGAGACCCCCAGTAAGGTGGACCGATGACCTGGTGAAGGTCGCGGGAAGCCGATGGATGCGGGCAGCACAAGACCGGTCAGCGTGGAAAGCCTTGGGGGAGGCCTTTGTCCAGCAGTGGACATCTATAGGCTGAAGAAGTAGAAGAAGATACCCACTATTTATTGCAGCTACCATTTTTATGCCATATTTTTTTTCTTACCCTTTATGAATATGGCAACATTTTTTGTTCCTTGTGATAAAATAGTATCATCTGCCTAACCTTTTCTCAACTATGTTGGGCTCGACTCCAGTCTGACCTTCACAATCCAGTTACTGGGTAATACTGGTGGTCAAACTTCAGACGACCCGTAACGACTGACAAAGATCTACAAATGACAGCCGGGACCAACGGCTTAACTTGCTTTCCGAAGCACGGCGAGGTCTCGGTATGTAAGATGGTCGCGCATCTACATACCAACCGCGGCAAGCATAGCTTAACCTGATCGATCGACCTGTGCGGCTATAATTATTTAGCCATAAGCCTCTCCCAGCAAAAATGCAGTCCCCTTTACGTATTTGTTAGTCAACATCGTCATCATCGTTTGGGCGAAAGACGTCCACTGCTCCAAAGATCTCCACGACGACCGGTCCAGCACCTCCCGCATCTGGCGGTTTCCCGCGATCTTCACCAGACCGTCGGTCCCCCTTGTCAGGCGCCTAGCCAAGCTGCGTCTTCCGGTGCGTGGTCGCTACTCGAGAGCCCGTCGGCTCTTTCGGGCATCGGTCCTACGGGCAATGTGCCCGGCCCACTGCCACTTAAGTGTTGTTGTAAATTCTTCGAGCTATGTCGGTTATTCCCGTTCTTCTGCGGATTTCCTCATTTCTGATTGAATCACGCAGAGAAACCCCAATCATAGCCCTCTCCATTGGTCTTTGAGTGACCTTGAGCTTTCTTATAAGGCCCATTGTTAGCGACCACGTCGCAGTTCTATAAGTCATCACTGGCAACTCACATAGGTCGAAAACTTTTGTCTTGAGTTTTAGACTGACAAATGCACTGTGTATTTGTCAGTCTAAAATTAAACTATTTTCCCGGACAGTATTCAACAATAAATGTTAACTAAAAGTCGAACCACAACACTCAGGTCCTTTCCGTGCTCCTTAGTGTTAGAAAACCGTTTAAATAATAATATTATAGATAATTTATAATATAAAGAAACAATAACTTCGAGATATATCCATGCCTGAATAAATGCCATGCCTGATTGCCGCCATTGATGCCATGTTGGAAGATGCAGCGTGGGTAGGCCCTCGACAAAGCGGATCTACGACCTGGTGAAGATCGCGGGAAACCGCTGAATGAGGGAGGTGCCTGGGTCGGTCGTCGTGGAGATTCTTGGGGGAGGCCTATATCCAGCAGTGGACGTCTTTCGGCTGAAATGATGCTGATGAATGTGTGAAGGCGTATGTATGTGAAAAAGGGTGAGGGTGTGTCTGTGTGTATCTTTTCAAATCACATTGACGATTCTTGCAGTAATAATTCAATATCCTCGTAGGTCTTCAGTAAACACGAGCATATTAAATAAAAATATTTCATATCCTTTGTTTCAGATCTGTGAGGTTTGAATGCTTTCTTTCTAAACTCCTCGTAGTCTAGTCCAAAGCTTGTAACCCCCGCATCTATTCGCTTGAGGCCAACTTTTTGTTTCTCAAACAGAGCGACACAAATCTAGAGTACATTCTAGAACCTTTGAAACAAAGCGATTGTTTTATAGTTTATTCTTTGGGGACGCTCCTTTTGTCGACATGCAGTGCTAATTATATGTACCTACGTATCACAATGCTGTACGTTTTGAATGCTTTGTTCTGTTATGTTAAAAGCAACTGTATAATTAGAGTTAAATGGAATTGTTTAGGTTTCGGGGAATCTTGATTCAATGGAGACTTCGCTTTGAGTTTGATATAGGATAATTAAAATTTGATTGCTTACGGAATTCAATTAGGAAAAGTACCTACTCTGTCTGTGAACTCATTATATTGTTATTAGCATTTAATAAACTGTTCATTTTGTTTTCAATTTTACTGTGTCGATATGACTGCATGACTTACGGAGCCGAGACGTGGACACTAACGGTCAGACTAGTCCATAAGTTTAAAGCCGCTCAGCGAGCTATGGAGAGGGCTATTTTGGGCGTCTCTCTGAAGGACCGCATCAGAAATGAGGTGATCCGACAGAGGACCAGAGTTACCGACATAGCTGAGAGGATTAGCAAGCTAAAGTGGCAATGGGCTGGTCACATATGCCGCAGGACCGACAACCGTTGGGGTAAACGAGTCCTTGTGTGGAGACCGCGTCTTGGCAAACGTAGCGTAGGACGCCCTTGGGCGAGATGGAGCGACGACATCAAAAAGGTGGCTGGTAGTGGCTGGCGGAGAACTGCTCAGGATCGAGCTTGTTGGCGTGCCATGAAGGAGGCCTATGTCCAGCAGTAGACGAGTAAAGGCTGATGATGATGATGATGATGATGATGATGATATGACTGCTCAAATGTTATCTTCCAGTCCTTAAAAGTTTGCTTGTAATTTTTAGTAAAACTAATTGCTGATTTAATCTTTACTAATATATAAAGCTGAGGAGTTTGTTTGTTTGTTTGAACGCGCTAATCTCAGAAACTACTTGTCCGATATGAAAAATTATTGTTGCGTTGGATAGCTCATTAATTCAGGAAGGCTTTAAGCTATATAACATCACGCTGCGACTAATAGGAACGGAGCATAACTAACCCCACGCGAACGATGTGGCTGGCGGCCGCTAGTTTGTTTATATAAAGCTACAATTTAAAGTTAAAGCTGTTATAGATTACGACCGCTTATGCCCTAATATTAAACTTGTCAACTAGCCAAGCACAACTAAATGCAATCTGATACTGAAATACGGGCCTTATTTCAACCGGGCCCGCGTTTTAGTATCTGTGGTAGCTCACTCCAAAAATGTTCATCTTTATGCTATAAAATGAACTTTTGAATTTTTCTACAGTACATATGCGCAGTTCAGTTATTTGACAAAGACAAATGTACAGTTTATTGTATAACCCGACTAAGTTTAGTGCAAACATACATTATCAACTATTTACGATTGCCTATGAGCAATATATTATGCGTTTAGTCTATGGTGTAAGTTGTAAGATTCAACGTGTATTTTAACAAAAATAAGAAGTATTATAAATGAGATAATAATAATAAGATTATTGAACAAAAACATACATAGACAAAGTTTGCAGGTACATGCCAAGACTTAAAAACTAACATTACCTAGACACAAGAAGAGAGAAAAGAATAAAAGTAATTGTCTATGTAACAAAATAATAAATCCTGCCTCCTAAAGTAAGGAATACCTGCATCTTAGGAAACAGTGGTTCGATCCAATTGAGCTGAACTGTACAGTGTAATACATTCATGTTGGGCCCTTGAGATATACAAAAGCATGTAATTTTTCATTATTATCAACCTTTTTATCGTCCCACTGCGAAAGAGCCAAAGCATGTCATATCTCATACTAAATGATATGGTAATCAATATTTCAAAATTTTGCAGGAAATATATAAATCTGTCTTAGTATATACTAATCTTAGCCCGGGTGTTTCGTAAGATAGCCATTTATTACGTACAATCTATTTTCAATTTTGATTTCTTTGAAACAGTTTTATAGCACAAAGTTAGTGACGAAGATAAGTGACATTACAGGTCTAAAGTATAGTATGCAACGCAACATTGCAGTAACAATAAAGCATTGTAATAACACTATTCGTTCGTTTGTTGTTCGTCGTTCGTTGGTTGTTTGACCAAACGGCAGGAAGGTGGAGCTGCAATCCAAGTGATTCTGAATTTCTTAAATAATATTTTAGTACCTATTATTTGATTTGACAGAAAAGTATAATTTATGTGTATAAATATTACAATTATATAGTATAATATATGTTTGTACCATACTTTTGCTGATAGCTTCGCCTTTAGTGACGACAGTTGATCCACATTCAATACATAATTTACGTTGTTGAGCAGACAAATATTACAAAACTATGAAGCAATGAATTACTAATATCCAGATAATTTGAACATCTGCTTACCAGTCTTGCCCCAGTATTTTTAAGTAAAGAATATATGTATAAAATTTGAAAAAGACATCATGAAAAAAAAAAGATATTTTTCTCGGTGGTAGGCCATAACATCGGCTGCCGGCGGAAGTTACCACCCACCAGACAAAGTCTTGCCGCTAAGCGATTCGTCGTGTTCCGGCATGATGTCTGGTGAAGCCGTACGGAGGACGGGTCTGAGCAGTTGTGTTGCGATGAGTGGCGGGTACGATGCGCCAAATGTTGTTGTCTCGGGAGTTTGGTTGTGGAGAGTCTTCAGATCAATCTCCCTCTAGCGCAGCATCGTTTGGTCGTGTTGGTCTTGGGTCTAACATTGCATCACCTCGCTCAACTGCCGTCATCCTTCCTATTCCTAAGTTTTTTAAGTGAATAGGCTTAATAAACTAGTGCGCTTTACACTCAACGATTGCATCACTGCTTACCATCAGGCGGGATTGCAGTCAAGCACTAGTTTATAATTATTAAAAAAAAAACACAAAGTTATGAGCCTGTTATCTTACTTGGTTGTCCCAACAAAAATATGGTCAACGTACTGCTCGCCCGCCTGCGCCTACAGCGGTGCGTTCAGTGGCTTTTCTGAACAAACTATATTCAAGTTTCATAAAAAATAAAAATAACGTTGCATGAATCATAAGTACTTGTAATATGTAAGTGCCCTGAAATATCCGGTAAAGTGTGCGTAATATGACTTTCACGTTACATTTGTTTCACGTTTCTGTCGCTCATTGATGACTGTCAAATAATGACAGCCAACCCTAATTTACGTAACACACTATTGCTATATATTGGAATCTTATTGCGAATCCATTGCCCCGTATGTTGATAAAAGTGTCTGGTCAACAATCTAAACAACGCGATGAATGCGTTTGAACTGTCAAAATGAACGTTGTCAATTACTCTGCGGGATCAACAGCTTAGCATGCTTTCTGAGGCATGGAGAGTTCTTGCCATATAAAGATGTTCAACTATCGCCAATGTAGCTTACCCTGATTGATCGTCCATAGCGTTTCTTATTACGTCACAAGACTCTCAATCTATGTTCATCTACTAGTCTAAAAGGAATATGAATAATTCAACTTCTCGCTTCCGCCTATAAATCAAACCAGTGCAAATATCAGCTTTCAAAGGTAGCACGGGGCGTAATAATGATTGATGTTCACATTACCATATCTGGCCCCTATTTATCTTATATAAATCGCAATTGACTTGACGCGATCCGTTTATGTATATACATATACCTATCGGTTATGTATTAACTGTAGTACGTAATTTAATATCTGCTTCAATAATTAGGTTGATAAATACGTAAGCATAAGTTTAATTTGATAACGATTTGTAGATTAACTACGATCTTGCCGATAACATGAATACAGAATTCATGTTATGGGCAAGATCGCGACTTGCGGTTTTTTAAATTTAGCGTGGCTTTCTTTAGGGGGAGCGACGAGTTGGGTGGGTTACTCTACGGCTTGGTGGAGCAGCGGTCCTCCATGGGGAACCGGTAGCTGCCTATATGAGAGGAAGCGACGATTGGGTATTTATTTTGGGCTAGATAGGGACTGACGGATTTTTAGTGAAGCGTGGGATTCTTTAGGGGGTGGAGGGATTGGTTTGTGATGTGACGATTACGCTAGGTGACTGGAAGCAGATATATGAGACAAACCGACAAACGGGTATTTTGGGCTAGATAGGAACTTACGTATTTTTTATTGTATTTTGGTCTATTCAGATCATTATTTAGTATAGTAACTTAAACCATTTGCACAAGAAATTTTTCGAACTAAAACATTAACATTGATTTTAATACCTACCTAAAACTACTTATTATTTTATTGCTAGCTACCTACGCTAGATAGAAAAGCAGAATTTCATTTAATAATAATAAATTTTATTTTCAAAAAATATACATTTCAAGGGACACAAATAATATTTTATTTTTTTTATTTTATTATTATAAACTAGCGCTTGACTGCAATCCCGCCTGATGGTAAGCAGTGATGCAATCATTGATAAAGCGCGCTAGTTTATTAAGCCCATTCACTTAAAAATCAAAAAGTACAGAAAATAATGTGTCATTCATTTACACCAATAAGGCACGAATTTAATTGAGTCATTTCAACACTACCATTTTATCTATGGGCGATTTGATAACTCCAGACATTATTACTACCCAGATGTATCTTTAGGCAATGGGTATAATTTGATATTTTTACTTCTGTTTGCTAGCATCGGTTTGCTGCATTTTTGCTACGATTTATAATAATATTGTTGACTCCCACAAATATATATACAACGTGTAACATAAAGGGTATATACATAACAAAGCCATGGCATCTTTACATGATATCAAACGATATTGGAAGGGTTTTTAATCCTATCTCTTTATGTTAGGAAGTTATGAGGAAAAACACCGCCTGTGATAGGCTACTATCATACTAGTCGCACAGAGATATTGAAGGCATTTATCGGATTTTGGCAAGTAACGTGACGGGTAACGAGTAGTTATTAACGTATGTAGTGTGCTGCCACGTTTTTATGATTTGATTTTAAGAAACACACGAAACCGAAAATTGGTACCAATTTTTTGAGTATTTTATTTTGAGTTGAAACCCTTCCGATATCTTTTGATATCATCTAAAGATGCCATGCCCTTGGTATGTATATACCCTTTTTGTTACATGTTGTATATAAAAAAATATTTACAATATATAAAGGAAACTCCGTCCATCCCATAGGAATAATAAAGGGTAGGTAAACACATGACCAAATAAAATATGAAATTTTACTTAATCATCGTAACAGTACTATTGAATTTTGAAATAATCTTTTTTTACCGCGTGCCCTGCCCCCTTCGCCCGCGCATGTATTGCCTACCGGACATGTATTAAGGTACCTCCTTTTGCGGAATAATATTTATTTTTTTAGTCGGTTTTTTTGTGTTAATTTTAGCCGGGATTTGTAGGTATTAGTAGAATCAGATATCGATACCTAACAATACCTTTACGGATCGGACAGGGTTTTATTTACATATTGTCTATAAAACTAACGATTCATATATTAAGGTTTCATATATTCGTGCGAATCCACTAACAAGCCAACAAAATAGGTAGGTATAATTATGGCATAATCTGATCTGATATCCCTAATTAAATACGTATCAGACAAAGGATTTTATACGAAGACTAAAACAAAAGACGGAACATTACTGTCTATGTATCTACAAAGAGGTAATTTTCATTCCCTTTTGTGTTACAATTTCGTTGTCCACGTAACAGAAATATGGATTTAAGCGCTTTCTTAATTGATACTATTTTTCTAGTCTAGGCAATAATGCAGGAGTATCTACTCATTAGTATTAATGAAAGCACAGGTCCGCTCGTGTGTGGAGTACTGCAGCCACATTTGGGCTGGTGCTGCGAAATGTCACCTGGCTACTTTGGATTCATTGGGGAGGCATGCGAAGAGGCTGATTGACGACCCAGATTTAACTTAAAACGGTTTCCAAAGCCTGGAGCACAGGCATAGAGTATCCAGCCGATAGGTCTTCTATAGGACGCATTCTGGTGAGTGTGAATTGGGGATTGCTTGATTTAATTCCCTCATTTCCGTTCCACCATCGGACGACCAGTCGTACGGCGAGTTTCTACCCTTACATTGTTAACACCACTACGATCTGGACTAAGCGTTTCGCTTCCTCTTTTATACCACGTACATCGAGGTTACGATAGATCATAGTACTTGCGCCGCGTGACACAGCTGAAGCCAGAGGTCAACGCCCGCACTCGCCCGCCCGTTCGGACCTTTGACCATATTTTTGATGGGATAACCAAGTAGAATAGCAAGCTCATAACTTTGTGGTTATTCATTATAACTTTTTGAAATTTTGTACATAGATTCTTTACCTTAAAATACTGGAAACATGTTTCGGATTTCGCATAAAAAAAGTGTTGTATATTCGAAAAAAATGTGTTTGCTCAACAACGTATAGAACGCAATGAATGTTGTCCAACTGTCAAAATGAAACCCATTGCTACTGACAGTATGTTACGCAATTACCCTGCTATGTGACTATTGTTAACTGTTGCTTAACCACAAGACCATCTACTCATCATCTCAGCGTCCGTCAGTCGCATCCGAAGCTTTTTCAGCTTTGGAGTCTGGGGTCCACTTTACCAGTCTAACTGTTGATTTTCCGTGAAGCGACTGCCGTCTGACCTCCACAACCTGAAGGCGATATCGAAACATTGCAGTTAAACCAATTGTTGGACTTTTCAGAGCCACCACCAGACCATAGGGCCATCTGAAAACCTGAAATCACGTACAGATGCAAATTGATTATTTAGAACATAATATTTTATTCACAACAGTAAATCACAGATTTAGTTATATTAATGTAAGCATATGAATTATTATTATTGAATCGTTCACAGCGACGCAATGAAATATTGACTCGATATAGTATTACCTATTCATAATTGAACGATTTATTGAAAGCCACTAAATTCACCGTCATTAATATTTAAATTTAATACCTGTATTGGATTGCAATTCAATAGGTTGGCTTGCTGATAATCATTTTTGTTTTTTAAATGGCTTGAGGTCGCGCATTGTTAGGAAAGGATATCGTAGTCTTAGCACAGGCAAACTAAGGAACACGGTCTTAAGTCAGTAAAAGTCTGACACCCCTTCCTTTGCTCCGAGAGCGGGCGATGTAATTTTTTGCTGAATTTCCTCCCATAAAAAGAAACCTACTCATTGACACAAACACTACTGAACGAACTTGGATGAAATTTGGGATATAGATAGTTTTGCTGTCTTAGAGAAATAGGACCAATATAAACTAACTACTGTCAATTAGTATTTTTATATGTATAGTCTACAAACAAAATCTAGTCACATTCTCTCATCTCCGCGACAAAAAAAAAGTCAAATACTTGTCAAAATAAAGTAGTAATTTCTCCGTTTTTGGCAGATTAAGACTAAGACCAGACTGTGAATGTTCTTATAATTGCTCTGGTCATATGCTATGCACGTCATCGTTTAGCATTAATTTTGAAACATAAGCATAGCATTAATTTTGAAGCATAAGCAAAGCATTAATTTCGAAACATAAGCATAGCATTAATTTTGAAACATAAGCATAGCATTAAGTTTGTAACGTAAACATAGCATGAATCTTCTCACTGCCTGAACTTAGACCTCCTCCCTATGGGAGAAAGAGCGGGTGTAGTCCTCTACGCCCAGTCATCGTCAACATCATTTCAGCCGAAATATCCACTACTGGACATAGACCTCCTATAAGCACATCTACAGCAGCGAGTTTAGTGCTTCTGAGATTAAAAACGTCCCTATGGACTTTACAAGCGACCTTTACAAGGTATACCGTCCACCTTGGAGGCCTGCTAACATTACTTTTCGATACTCAGTCGCCCGTGTGGTACCGGGCTTAGAATAGTACCATCCCATATCCTCCCGTGGGTGTCGTTAGAGGCGACTAAGGAAACTTTCACCAGGGAAGCGGGCAGCAGCGCTTCTTCTGTGGAATATCAAACTACTGCGATTCCCAACACGCCTTCGACCAAGCTGGCTGCTGGAGGCCTTTGTCCAGCAGGGGAACCTTTGTAGGCTGAAGAAGAAGAAGAAAAGTCAGTCGCCACTCTAGCGGTGCTATTCTATAACCATTCTATTGTGAAAACATAGGTGAAATGAGTATGGAATAAGTTGTCATTCCAACTATTGCTAAGGTTTAACATTATTGATACTACACCTAACTTGTCACGGTCAAATTTTCATAAAATCGACCAACAGGACATCAGCCACATCGACCGTCTGCTCTGCGAGAGATGTGCCGTTTCCTTCTTGACAGAACGGTCGTGGTCACTATGACTGAATTCAAGACATTGATGTAGCTCACCGCACGATCTCTCTCCATCTATCCCTGTTGGACGACATTCTGGAGCATTCATTTAAACGTCGCCCTAGTGCCGACTTGATTTGATCAGTTCACTAGGTATGTTCCCTTTTACTCTGTCTTGGACGACCAAACGTTCTATGGAGTTAAAAAAGCGCCTTGACACGTGACCGAAAAATTCGAGTATAGGGGACTGTACTCATTATAAAAGACGCTGCTTAATGCCTAGTTCTTGGAGTATAGAAACGCTCGTTCTAAACTCGGCCCATAATACCACAATTGCATTGCATTCTTCTCCAACACCATATTTCTAGAGCGTTTGGCAATACTCCGAGCTTTGTTAGTTCACGCAAAGTACGGGAGTGAAATTAAGGATACAAAAGTAAATTACCTTCTTGGGTACGAACTCAGAACCACAAAATCTGTCTATAATACTGGACTGCTAGTTTTTAAATGCCAACATAAAAAATAGGTCAGTGCATTCTTCTTTGGATATTCCACGGTCCACTTTAGAATTGTTTTCCAGTATTCATCCTCATTCCCTTGATGTATATTAAACAATATTAGTTAAATCATCTACCTACCTCGTCTAATCCTGTCTTCATACACAAAACCGTTGGTACTAACTTTTTCACGCTCAAAAAAGTCCAGTTATTTTTTATATGTCGTCAACAAGTGTGGCTTAGTCATAAAAGTTATCACGAACAAGTGACATTTTTATGACGCATTTCCGTCTCACGTCAGACATTTTGTCACAGTTTATAGTCGCCCAGACAATGGTGTGTCATAGCGGCTGCGACATACGCGTTAGGTGTCGCAGATTTACTGCTTAAGTTGAGGGTTGGTGTAATCAGTGGGGTAGTCACAGAATAATGAAGCTGGCTTATTCTGTGAGCTATGCCAACAACTTTTCTTCTTTGCCAGCGGGAACGCCGAATATAATCAACCATTAGTGTAATTAACCTTTTTCATAACATTATAAACTATTGCTTGACGGCGATCCAGTTTGATGGTAAGCAGTGATTCAATAGTTGATAGGCTCCTATGCACTGTACCGCATTAATTTATTAAGAGTCTATTTATTCTAGCCTAAAATATTACCATTGCTGGGAAACAAGCATGAGTGGGCCGTAATGGATGCCCAATTAAATTATATCAAATGGATATTTAATCAAGTCAACAGTAATAGCATTTCTTTGATTACAATTTCGAATTCACAAACGAGTGAAAATGAAATTAGGTACGGGTATGTTTTCATTATTTCTCTTTAGGCACATTCGATGGAAAATGTCGCACCAAAAACGTAATTGAGACATTTACTTATTTTCTATCTTAAGACTATAAACTCACTGGTTCTTATAAAGTTTATAGTTTTCCTATGTGCTTATAGAAGATAGCCTAACCGTCAACACTGGAAAATCTAAAGGCATTTTTACACCCTCTTCCTCATGCGATTAGAGTGTAAAGTTCAGTCTCAAGTCGTGGTGGCCTACTGATTAAAACACCAGCCTCTCTCAAGTATGAGTGTGCGGGTTCGATTCCAGGTTAGGCAAGTACCAATGTAACTTTTCTAAGTTTGTACTTTCTAAATACATCTTGGACCCCAATGACTGATTAAATGTCTTGAGGAAACCTGTACTTTAAGTTTTAAATCGGCAACCCGCTTTGAGCAAGCGTATTGATTACGCTCAATCCTTCTCTGTGTGAGAGGAAACCAGTGCCCAGCAGTGGAACGATAAAAAAGGTTGATGATGATGATGATATTTAGTCGTCCTCTATAGAAAAGAAACGGTCCTCCGGTCAGACGAGAGATGTAACTGACGACCAAATGTTACTAAAGCTAACGTTTAGTTATGGCCTATTTGATGCAAAAAGTACTAAGAACTTTGGTTTAACTTCGGGACAAAACGTAGCCCAAAGGCTTGCACGCTCATCAAGCTATGTGACCTACTTACGGTGTCGCTACTGTTTAACATTTTTGTGGAGACCAATGTTCTTTGTCGTGTAGATTTTTTTATTATTATTATTTTGGTGGCTTTTTTAAGGTTCGGTTCGAGAAAATATGAAAATAGGTCATTATTCCGTATTCCTCAGCTATGAACTAGACTCTAGCTTTATACAGGGTAGTCCAGTTTAGATCCTCGCACCTCGTGGTATCCGAAAATACCCTACTAGGTATGTTCTGGGATTTTCTTCGTTTTCGAGTTATATTTTTTTTTTGTGTATTTTTATTACTGATTTCTGCCAGCGAGGTTTAAAAAATTCATATCTTTTTTTGGATTACATATTTTCAATGTATGCCGACTGTTTTGAGACATTATTTTCTTCAATGTTATTTTAATAAAAAAAAAAATAATTTGTCTTCCTGAAATTACTTAAAGATACTCAAAAGAGGCTTGAAACTTGAAATTTCAGTTTTAGTAGGATTTACTCAAACATTCAACTTCAATTTAAAAATACAAAAAGGAATATCCATAGCTTCTGGCTAAGTTTAAAAACTCCGCATGCAAAAGAAATGTACTAAATCAGCCTATTTTTGTTGTTGCTAGTAGCTTTCGAAGGCGGATTGCAGTCAAGCACTAGTTTCTAATAATTATGCAATATGTAAAGAAAGCCCTGTCCGATCCATGAAGTCATGTGTTTACCTAACCTTTATAATCCTTATGGGTCGGACGAGGCTTTCTTTAGATATGCGATTCGTCGTGTTCCTGCATGATGTCTGGTGAAGCCGTACGGTGGACAGGTCTGAGCAGTTGTGTTGCGATGTGTGCCGGGTACGATGTGCCTAATGTTGTTGTGTCGGGAGTTTGGTCATGGAGGGTCTCCAGATCATCCTCTGGCGCAGCATCGTTGGTCGTGTTGTTGGGTTAAACATTGCATCACCTCGCTCAACTGCCGTCTTCCCTCCTTTCACTCATTTTTTTTGAGTGAATAGGCTTAATAAGCTAGTGCGCCTTACCATCAACGATTGCATCACTGCTTACCATCAGGCAGGATTGCAGTCAAGCATTAGTTTATAACTATTAAAAAAAAATTGTATATATAAATAAAAAAACTGTCAAATTGAGAGCAATTGCAATTGATAGTGAGTAACGCAATCACCCTACTGACGCTGGTTTCAGTGTAATAATGTTGATAGATATTCTTAAAATTACGTCACTCATCTTGAACGGTTGATACCCGAAAAATCCATGTTCGTTAGGGTCGTGTCAAAAATGACAGCGTAATAATTTATCGGGGTTCAGGCATCAGTCACTATTTTTTCGTACTGACAACAAACCCAGATAAGAAATATATTTCTATCGATTTCTTTGATTGTTGAGACAATTTATAGCAGACTTTCATTTTATTATTAGATTTGGTGCCTTTTGCTAGCGGCTACGCCCGCGGGGAGGTCGGGAACTATCCCATTTCAACGTATTACTGGTTTATAAAGTATTCAGGTTATCCATACTAATATTATAAATGCGAAAGTAACTCTGTCTGTCTGTCTGTTACGCTTTCCCGCTTAAACCTCTGAACCGATTTTGATGAAATTTGGCACAGACAATCTTTAGACCCTGAGAAAGAACATAGGCTACCTTTTATCCCGGAAAAAATTGATGTTCCCGAGGGAAATCTAAAAAGCGCGATATAACCGACCTCCACGCGGGTGAAGCCGCGGGCGGAAAGCTAGTAAACTATAATTATGGATGTCAAATATGAAATTCCTTGCAACAGGGTTCTGTTGCGTGATTGAGTAAACAGCATCCAATACTAGTTTGATATTAGTAGGATTAATACAAATTTTGAAAATTTTGCTTCATTGAATACTTTGAACTCTAAAATTATACTTAAATTCTCCACTACACATAATCCCTCTTAAACATCGCTAAATGTTAATAAGTAGTACTGTTTAACCATATATTTTTGACGTATGAACATCACTGAACTTTAATCATCGTTTATGAATAAATGCCTACGTCTCCTAACATTACACACTTTCATTTCTAAAAAGCTACACTTATCTAGCCGACCAAGCACCCAGACACACCTTTTTTAAAAGTAACGTTGGAGAGAAAGTCAAAATTCCAGAAAATGCTGTTCTAAAAGTCCTGTGGTTGGAGTGGGCGCTATTTTGTTTTATTTGAATAAATTGCTCGCTTCGCGGGTGGTGGATAGCATTTGTTTTCACTTAGAAAACCACTCGACGAATCCACCACTTAGGTTGGGGCTGTGAAAACAGCGGGTAAGTGATTTTGTGGTATAAAAGTGATATTGTGAAATTATAATACAAAACAAATTTGATTTCAAAATGAATGATGTTATCAAATATTTGTATCAATAGCTTGATAATGTAAAAGAGTGTCCATGGAGTTTCTTGCCCGTTCTTCTCCAAAGTTACCTACTTTTTGGAATGGGCGACTAGCTTCACCTTACTGACTGACCGACCTTGTGACAATTCAAAAGTGCCTGTAACTAGTTTATTTGAAATACTAATATTATAAATGCGAAAGTAACTCTGTCTGTCTGTCTGTTACGCTTTCCCGCTTAAACCTCTCAACCGATTTTGATGAAATTTGGTACAGACAATCTTTAGACCCTGAAAAAGAACATAGGCTACCTTTTATCCCGGAAAAATTTGATATTCCCGAGGGAAATCTAAAAAGCGCGATATAACCGAACTCCACGCGGGCGAAGCCGTGGGCGGAAAGCTAGTTTGAAATAAATGCTTTGATTTGAAATATATACAAGATAAAAAACTTGAAGAGAAATGCAATTAACTTTCTTTTGCATCATGTAAAATTGTTGCTTGATTTTTTGGCTTGAGTATTCCACACTATTTGCTTTTTCAAAACTTGGTAGATGTTTTCATTTGCAATTATTTTCCCGTTATAGGAAATTCAAGAAAATTTATGTTTATTGACAAAATATACCTACTTCATTGTATAGATATCATATATTTTACGTGTTCGGTAGAATTTTTCTTATTAAGAAAAACGGGAGTTAGATGTTCAATTAGCTAAGTAGTTTAGTAATGGTAATAACAAGCTTTTGGATACATCTTTAATTGTACTAGAGTCCTGTATACAATTAAAATGAGTTTCACAAGAGTGCTGAAGGAATTATCCAATAAAGCTCATTTGAAATAACATAATTGCTCTATAACGTTACCATTGCTGGGACGCAAGCCTCCTGTGTAAGAGGGGGTGAACCGTAATCCATTACGCAGGCCCAGTGTGGTCAGTGGATGCCACACATCTTTGAATTTTAGTTTTAAAACATTAAATTTTCAAAAAAGTGGTAACTGTATAATTTTCACAATTTAAAGAGCCTGTTAAGGTTCGAATTCACGTCATTTAACTACTATTGACCATCCACTGCTCTTGAAGCGCACTATATAAAGTAATTAACTTAAAATCCACTTTCTTAGTGGCTCCACATTAGTATTGACCGTGCAGTCAAGCAGAAAGTGTTAAGAGTGAAAATTAACCCATGAAAATGTGGATTTACGAAATTATCCCACCGCGCTTTCTTACCCCGACTTGAACGTTATTTGCTCAAGAAGTAAAAGGGTTGAAAGGGTCTTTATTAGTTTTTCTTTATTATATTCAATGGTACAATGTGGACACGTCATAGTCTTCGTAATACTTATTTATGAAACAAGATTGTTATAACTAAAGAAAATATTTTATTAGGAGGGTTTCACACATGAAATAATAATTATGTTAGGTAACATTGCATGTTTAATATGATAACATTCTGAAAGGCTTTTGTCAGGATCATTAACATAGAATTTTCTTTAGTATTATGCTTTAAATCCGCAGTCTATCATGCTCTTTTATTTCTCATTCAAGTTTATTTTTTATTGAACACTTTAAGCATATGTTAACAAGGCGGATGGGATACCTTATTATTTCTCATTCAAGTTTATTTTTTATTGAACACTTTAAGCATATGTTAACAAGGCGGATGGGAGAAGTCATATGCCCCTCGCACAATGATTCCGTTTTATTCAGCAGTACAGGCCTTTGGATGATATGATGATTCATATCATTCGAAAGGCTGTACTGCTGGACATGAGCTTCGCCCAAGAATCTCCACGACGACCGGTTCTGCGCCTCCCGCATACAGTGGTTTCCCGCGACCGCGAAAACGGAATGCGAAAATCAAATCCGTAATAAAGAACATAGACTTGAATGCCCATTTCCAGCTTACAACACTTTCCTTTAACCCATTCCTTATTCCAAAAACAATAAGGTTTTTAATCTAACAGCTCCTATTTCCCCTCCACCCTCTATTTGCCTCCTAAGAGTCTTAAAAGCTATTACAGCTTGCACTTATCTTTATAGATTACCAGCTGTTGCCAAACTACTTCGTGTCAGTTCCTGGTGCTTTAAAGTTGGCTCCTAATGCACAAAGTAACGTTACACTAGTGACATTAGTTAGAGCTTGCAATTTCGTTAGTTACTAAAGAAACCTATAAGGACTGTTTTGTTCACGTTCATGTGACCCAAAAAGCTTTTTAAAGAAATTCTTTAGAGAATCTCAGACTACGACGCTCTATGCGACGGAACGTGGGAAATGGAGCCAAAATACCCTCAGCGGATACGCGTTTCATTGAATTTGTGTATAGAAATCACGCATGGGGTGCGTATCACACGTACCGGTGCGTGATGCGTGGTAGTGTGAGATCCGCCAATGTCGAACTCCATAAATCATATTTACTTGAGATATATTTCATTTGCAATTTATTTTCAATTCTTCAAATTCTCGAGTGGCGATCACGCATCGGAAGACGCAGCGTGGGTAGGCCCCGACAAGGTGGACCGACGACCTGGTGAAGGTAGCGGGAAACTGCTCTCTCTTATTTTGGAGGCGCAGAACCGGTCGTGGTGGAGATCCTTGGTCGGCTTATGTCCAGTAGTCGACGTCTTTCGGCTGAAATGATGATGATGATGATGATATTATATTTACTTCCTGTGTTTAAACTAGTGACTTGCTGTTACTCGTACTTTCGGCTTTTATAGTATCATTATATGCTGTTACATCTATATTTTTGTAAAGGTCGGTAATATATTCGGATTTACAAAAGTTTCACAATAAAACCAGAAGCAAGTAAGGAGTAAGAGCCTCTAAGACTTTTGATACGAGAAATGATGATGATGATGATGTTCCCGACCGATTTCGGCCACGGCGACCACTTCGACTCCTAGCCGATGATTTGGCGCTCACCGCCCAAAGATGGCTTATGTAGCCTATCTTGGCGGCGAAACTTTGTGCACACTGAGGGCATGTAAGCACGCCGTCGACGTAGTTGTATGTGATGGCAGCAGGTGGGCGAGCCTTTAATTGGTCGCGTTTGGGATCGAGGTCAGCTTTGCGCTGCTCCTCAAACTCGCGTACTTGTCCGTACACCATTCTGCGCCATTCTGACCGTTTTGCTGCCAAACGCTCCCATTCAGAGGGTTCTATATTGCTTCTCTTCATGTGCCGTTTTAAGACATCCTTGAACCGGAGGAGTTGTCCGCCATGCTTTCGCTTGCCCTCCTCCAGCTTGGAGCCGAAGATACGCGTCGCCACTCTTTCGTCCGCCATACGTGATACGTGTTCGCACCACCGAAGCTGTCGACGCATTAAATAAGCCTCAATGCCACCAACATTGGCTCATCGCAGGACTTCAGTATTTCGCACTTTGTCAGACCATTTGATCTTCATAATGGATCGGAGACATTTAAGGTGAAAACGATCTAGAGTACGTATGTGGTGACGGAACACACATCATATCTCAGCGGAATATAGAAGGTTTGGCAGGACAATTGCCATATATACGGATACTTTCGTAGCTAGCTTAAGGTCATGTGAGCAGAAGACCTTGGAACACAACTTGCCAAACGCTGCAGCTGTAGCATCAACTCTGCTGTTAATCTCAGCATCAAGGTCACACTTAGAACTTATAGTGTTCCCCAGATAACGAAACTTGTCTACTTGCTTCAACACATCCTCACCAAGCTTTATATTCAGTGTCTCGTGACCATGAATATCTAGGGACATCACCTCAGTCTTGTTGACGCTTTTAATTTTTATGCCGTATTTACGGCAGGCTTGGTGAAAAGCGGACATCAGCTGTTGTAGGCGTCTGGGGATTTTGCTAAGAAGCACAACTCATCAGCATACATGATCTCAGTAATCAGTGCTTGTGAGACTTTGGTGCGAGCCTTAGGTCTAGCCAGATTGAATAGACCGCTGTCGGTGCGGAAGCGGATGCAAATTCCTTGCGAAACAATTTGCAAGACCTCTTCCACTACCACTGCAAAGTATAAGGCGAACAGAGTTGGTGCTAAGACGCATCCTTGCTTCACCCCACAGGTAACGGAGAAGAAGTCTGCCTGTTCACCGTCTACAGCAACACAGCATTGCATGCCGTCATGTAGAAGTCTAAGAAGTCTCACAAACTTTTCAGTGCATTCTAGCTTACCTAACACTAACCATAAGGCTTCACGAGGCACACTGTCGAAAGCCTTCTCCAAGTCAACAAAGCAGAAGTACAGCTTACGTTGGCCTGTTCTCTACTCTTTTCCTGCAGTTGATGCACGGAAAATATCGCTTCACAGGTACCTCGGTCCGGTCGGAAGCCGAATTGGGTTTCAGGCAGGATCTTTTCAGACAATACCTTTAGGCGGTTTAAGAGAACTCTAGCAAAATCCTTTCCAGGAGTCGATAAAAGTGTGACACCACAGTATGAGTTGCAGTCGGATCGGTCACCTTTGTTCTTATATAGTGCTCTTATACGCGACACTCCAAATACATCAGGAACGCGCTCTTCCTCCCACATACGAACAAAAATAAATACATAAGAGGCTTAGTTAACAAAGGTTGACTTAATAATGTAAGGTCCATATATTCTTTACCAATGATCAAGCTAAGTAAAACTATAAAATACTATAAAACTATAAAATATTTTCTTTCAAATAAGCACATAGGGCATTTTGAATGTAGAAAGTATAAAAAAATAGAAGTGATTCCAGTAACTGATTAATTAATGCGCATGATTGTTATTTAAAATCAATAGAAGGCTAATTCTCTTAATTTAAAGAGTTCAAAATTTAACTGCAGTCTCATCACGCTAACGGTCTCAGTCGGTAACAAACAAACAAAATTTAGAAGTATTTTTACAGACAGAGACTGAAATCAGAATTCTGACTGTGAACGGTCTTAAAAATACGAGACTTACTTCTCAGATTAACAGAAATAAACTGTACTAAAGTCAAACCGAGATTCAAGCAACTCATTCTAAAATACCAAATAGGTACTATTCTGCTTGAACTAAAAGTTTCCTACCGACATCTCAATATATTTCATTCCACGTTTTAAAATTTATAACCACTATTCCGCCATTTTATTGGCCGTAACCGTATAATATTTTCAACATAACACGTGGTACATTAAAGTGTTTCGAGTCCTTTTGGAGAGTCGAGAGATTTCTTTTGTTTTATTCATACGTACTCCGTGGAACTTGGGTTGGCGTCCTTAGAACTTGGGGACGTTTTATTCAATATTTTGATGGTATTTGGATTTTGTAGTGAAAATGGACAAACTGCGGGTTGCAGTTACATATTATATTGTGTATCTATTAAATTCAATAATATGAACTTTTTGTTTTTTTTTTATTATATACTAGTCCTTGACCGCAATCCCGCCTGATGGTAAGCAGTGATGCAATTGTTGATGGTATAGAGAGCTAGTTTATTAAGAGCCTATTCACTCAAAAACACTGAGTGAATTGGAAGTAAGACGGCAGTTGAGCGAGGTGATGCAATGTTAAACCCAACAACAAGTCGAACGATGCTGCGCGCCGAGGGAGATTGATATGGAGATCCCCCACGACCTCACTGCCGACACAACAACAATTAATCAAAAACATCAAAAAGTCAAAGTCAATTGTGACTTTAAACGTTGCAAATTAATATTGACAACAATTCTATGTACTTATATATTGGTGTCTTCAGTTCTAATGTTTCTTATTTAAGTATTTTAATTATATAATATTTATTTGCATATTTGCTAATTGAATAAATTTCGGCTCTCTTTGTTAACCGAGTTGTCTCGTAACGAAATAATAGTATGGTACGTTGTTATGCTATGTGTGACGTCACAAATCCCAAAGTCAATGTCATCATCAACGTGAACGTGGATGTGTTAGAATTAAATATTTAAATTTTCAAAAATATGTATTTTGAAAATTAGAAATGTAAAACCACGCTGTATTCTCTTTAATATGTACACAATGTATATAATAAATAGTATTTTATTGAATTCTATGTTTAACGCCAACATTATTAAGTGTAATTATGACAAGTTGCTTCTAATAAATCCGTATTCGCAATGGGAAAGGTAACTCTCAAAATGGCTCAGTCATAGCTAATTTTCAAAACAAGCTCACACAAAGTTAGATAATAAAAAAATAAATTCATTGTTTTAATGTAAAGGAAATCACGCGTTGATATGTTAATAAGTATCAAACCAAAAACGCTTAAATATCAAAATACAGCTGTTGCTTCTGATAATAAATAAGTTTACTGAAACACATAATTATATACATTACAACTTAATTTTATTATTAGTCGGATCAACAATTAGCTTCAAAAATGTTGAATGAAGTTTATTGGATGGGTTTAATGGATTTGTTTTCATTAAAATTTCTATTGCATGCTATTCCATCTAAAACACTCAACTTGTTGCAAAAGGCTACATAATGAATTAAAATTAAAAAAGCATGAAGCCCTACATGACACAAATAAAATTATTCTGCAAAGAAAAAAAATCAACAGGCGACTCCATTCCATTGTGCGTACATTTCACAAGGACCATAGAGTCGTATATACTTTATTAATTTTGAAAGGAGCTTTTCATGCACTCTACGGCTTTATATGGCGTGCGACTTCATCATTAGTTTGGTGTTGACATCTTGTCATGTCAAAGAGAAATACAGTCTACTTTTCATTAATTTTAATGATAACATGGATACTTTTGAGGGCGAGTGTGGAGATTTTGTTTCACACGTAATTAATTGTTTGTAGTTTTTTGTCTATGATGGCGTAATAAATTATAATGAGAGGTCTTTTTTAAATCCAATAAAAAATAAATGTAAGTTATTGCTCAGCGTACGTTCATTTAGTTTTGGACGAAGTATAATTAAAAGTATCGCCAACCCGCAATGAACAAGCGTGGTGATTACGCTCAATCCTTCTCTGTATGAGAGGAGACCTGTGCCCAGCAGTAGGACAATAAAAAGGTTGAAGATGATGATGATAATTAAAAAGCAAATGGCGAAGTTTCGACGTAAAATCTATACTAAGGAATATATAAAGCTGAAGAGTTTATTTGTTTGTGCGCGCTAATCTCTGGAACTACTGGTCCGATTTTAAAACTTTTGGAGTCATATCTGAATAATAGATCTCAATGCACTGAAATCGCACAGTTATGTAAAAAAAGGAATTCGGTAACCATAAACATTTCTCAACCAAGAATTATAAAATACGGGGTACCCCAAGGTAGCATATTAGGTCCTCTACTATTCTTAATATACATTAATGATCTCCCAATATTCATATCTCAAAATATGGTTCTTTTTGCCGATGATAGTACAGCAATTGTAAAATGTAATAATGCTGTCTATTACGAAAGTGATATAAATGACTATAGAATAATTAACTGGCTTAATAAAAATAATCTAGTAATTAATTTAAAAAAAACTAGAATAATGCACTTTCGTCAAAGATGTGAAAAACCTCCAGTTCATGTCACATTTAATAAGTGCCAAATAGATGATACAGATAAGGCCAAATTTCTAGGTATAACCATTGATAGCAAACTAACATGGAACCCTCATATTGAAGAAATCTGTCTTAAATTAAATAAATCGGCTTATGCACTGTTTCAGCTGTTGAGAAAAGTGAATACACAAACACTTTTAATAGCGTATCACGGTTTGGTTGCATCGGTTCTGAGGTTTGGTATTATTTTTTGGGGGCAATCTACTGAAAGAGAGACTGTTTTTAAAGCACAAAAAAGATGTATTCGTTCTATATGTGGCTTGAAAACTACCGAAACATGTGAATCTCACTTTAAATCATTAAAACTATTGACTATGCCAGGTATGTACATTTACGAAACTGCTTTGTTTGTTAAGATCAATTTAAACTTATTTCAAAAACTATCTCAAGTAAAGAAGACCCCAATGCGTTCTCAGTATATGAACAAACTGTGTAACAGGAAATGCAGAACCGCTTTAATGAAAAATTTTTTTTGGGATGGCCCCGAAAATTTATAATAAAATACCTGACAGCATAAAAAAATTGCCCCAATCAAAATTTAAGAAAAGCCTCCACTCTCTATTAATTAATAAATGTTATTATACTGTAGAAGATTTTTTAAGAGATGTTTTTTAATATTTTACATGCATGTAAGTTTCCTTTAATATTAAATTTATAAATATTTCTATGAAAATGTAAGATAGCATGTTTTTTTTTTTTTTAATTTTATTTTTTTGTGATAGTTTCATTTCTGTTAAGTACTTTATTCATTTTTTTAGTTGTTAATGATTTTATGATCTCTATATTTGTACCTATGCCTTCACGGCAAAACATAGAGCTCATTTATCTAATTGTAAGACATTCATGTATGCACCTATGTTTTACAAATAAAAATTCTGATTCTGATTCTGATTTGAAAAATTATTTTTGCGTTGGATAGCCCATTAATCCAGGAAGGTTTTAGGCTATATAACATCACGCTGCGACCAATAGAAGCGGAGCATAATTAAATCCACGCGAACAAAGTCGCTGGCGGCTGCTAGTAAAGAATATTTATTGACTATATTCATTGGCAAAAATTCCCTAGTTCTCAAACTAGACTAAATTAAAGTTCAGTGCACATTTTTATGTCATTTCTTTAAAAAGACAGTAGATAGATATTAGTTTAGTTCTGTCAAATTAGTTAGCACCTGACGTGAATGGACGTATTTTTAGTGAGCAATTTATTTTTTTTATTTTTTTGTGCTTGACTGCAATCCCGCCTGATGGTAAGCAGTGATGCAATCGTTGATGGTAAAGCGCGCTAGTTTATTAAACCTTTTCCCTTAAAAAACTTAATGAATAGGATGGAAGACGGCCGTTGAGCAAAGTGAAACACGACCAACGATGCTGCGCCAGAGGGAGATTGATCTGGAGACCCTCCACGACCAAATTTCCGACACAACAACTTTTGGCACATCGTACCACAACTGCTCAGACCCGTCCTCCGTACGGCTTCACCAGACATCATGCCGGCACACGACGAATCGCTTGGCGGCAAGACTTTGTCTGGTGGGTGGTAATTTCTGCCGATTTTTTTAATCACGTTTAAACTTTCTATAGAGTATCTTAAATTAACAGGAACTGTCAATAGTGTCAATTCCCGGCTTTGGGTACAATCCACCTTAATTAAAAAATCTCAATAAGGAACCCTTTTTTTGCTTTGGATAGAAAATCATCAAAAATGACCTCTCCCGCTCTAGGCGGAGCGGAAGTGCTTGTCAGACTTTTTCTCACTAAAACCCATTCGTGTTTCTTCACGTGCCCGTACGCCAGAGCCACGGATTCTTATTTAACCAACCCGCAACCAAAGCCCAGGAGGCACCGATCTTCGAGGACCCCGTCACGATATGCTGACATCTCTTTGATACGCGTGTGAAACACAACGCACCGTACACATTTTCACTTCAGAGGCTGTTCACAAGACTTATAACATAATTAAATTGTCGCCTGTCACTGTTGTATGATGGATGTTGGTTTAATTAACCAAATACCCAGGCCTTGCATTCTCAGAATTAAAAAAGAACCAATATAAAATGTCTCGAGGTTTCTGTTGTTTAGCTCGCCACCGACTGCTAGAGCCCTGACAAAAGTAACATTATTTTTTCCTTTTAAGTGTTTTTTGAAGTCGGTTTCTATTTTTTTGTAAAAAGTTTTTATTTCATGCTTTTCAGTATCTTAGTCGAAATTCGAAAATTACTTTTTTCACCTCATAACAATAGTGGCAACCATAACCCATGTTAGAATAAGTTAAATATAAAATCCCTATCTTAAACACTACTGAACCGATTTTGATGAAACTTATAGCACCTATTCCCTAAGTTGAACAATACGTACGTAGTACAACAAAAACAAAACTTAAATCGGACTTGTAGTTTCGGAAATATGCGCGCACAGACATAAAAACATACATACATACATACACTTGAAATTTGGCTTACATAAATACGGGTCGAATTAATAACCTCCTTTGTTTTGAAGTCGGTTAAAAAAACAATATAATTATGTAGCTTAGCACTACGGCCATTTCCAATTCCAACATTATCTGTAAGTAATCTGCAGTGTCTTTAGTCTTCTAAAGGATTTGAAACTGTATTTCTTTTATTCCTTCCCGCGTTATCTCGTCTTTACTGCAAGGATTTCAAGGAGGACATGCGGAGATAAGACGAAATTCTTTATTACATTTTCTTTTCTTCCTGTATTTTTTATATTGCCTTAAGTATGTTTGGGTATCTTTCTTTTGAATGTAATTTTTCCAGTACTTACACTATTTATAGCTTTGTATTTTATTTACGTGGTAATGACGGGTGTATAATATGGGCTTGCGTAACATTACAAAAGGCTGTTATGGAATTATTTCTAACAAAAAAGTATTTTCCTTCGTGTTTAGAGTAAAATATTTACTGGCTGCCATATTAGTAGATCATTAATAAAAAAATATATATCTATAAGATAAAGTTTCAACGTTCCCTTTTGGTAAATATCATATTTTTCTTTTAATGTATAATAAGTTTAACAAAGAAAGTTATAAATAAAACGTTAAATTTATTTTGAAACATTTCTTTATTATTTGGAGCAGTAAGAAACTTTTTAACTTTGTTACTTTTTCTATAAAGATAGCTTCAACAAAAACTAGAAATTCTGAGATAATTTTTTCTCAAGCGTAGTTTTGTCCCGGGTTCGACATTGGGATCTTATACGTTACCTTAAATTTTATCTTTAAAAACAGTTATTCAAAATCATAATTACAATATCTAATCAGATTTTGATTATTCATTGGTATAGTGTAAGTAATTTTAATTCTCAAAATAGATTGCACAAATAAATTTTACTCCTGGATTTTCAACACAATCCTCATGTATCCATTCCTCTCCATTTGTATCGTGAGATAACTTTTTCTGACCTATTGGACATTTAGTATCATCAGAGGTGTCTTCGTCAGAAGATTGGCTATTACGTCGCTTATTGGGTTTTTTTGTTTCTTCGTATTGTATTATTTTTTACACTTCCAACCCTTCTATTTCCTGCTTCGCTTTCATCTTTTATTTTAATTTTAGAAGCCGTAACTACCATGACTTGGTCTGGCCTAGTTGAAGGAGGGTCAACAATTGGAATAGGTTTTATGTCAACTGGAACTTTAAAGTAAGTAAGGAATGATTCTATAGCCTTCTCTTTGACAACTAAAAATAAGATTTAAAAAAAATACGCCTAACGATAGAAATATAAATAATCAGCCAAAAATAATCTCACTGTTGGGACACAGGCATCCTCTTGGTGAGAGGGACTGAGCCGTAATCTAACCCGTTGATTGGTAGATATCACATGTCTTCGAAGTTTTTGGCTCTAGGACATGCCGGTTTCATCACGATGTTTTCCATCACGATTTGCAGCAATGGTGATGAAATAATTTATACAAAGTAATGCGCCTGACGGGGTTCGAAATTACGACTTACAACTTGATTTAACGATAGATGCAGTCTTGATTTAACGATAGATGCAGTGCACAGGCACAGTTTAACTGTTATTTGTTTTGTAACACAATTTATTGTTTTCTTCACTCTGCAATTATTTTTTTTTTTTTGTATTTTTATGTTATTGTTTGGTTTGCTGTCATCAGTGTCATCAGCTAGTTTCGCGGGCGCATTACAGATGACAGCCGGATCTAATTGTCAAATGTCAAATAATTTGAGCTGTCTATGGCCCTGGCTTTGACAGCAAACTGTAGTTTTAGTAGTTTGCATGTTCGAGTACGAGACTTTTGGTGATATTTTTTCCATGTACTTTTTTCTTTTTACTTTTATTACTAATGTATATTTTATGGTATCTAATTGTAACGTGCGTTTTGTTTGTGCGGAATAAATATATTTCTTTCTTTCTTTCTTTCTTTCTTTCTAAGTGAAGTAAATATCGTTTAGGGGGCGATATTAGGCTAATGAAAGGGGACGATATTAAAAATTTGTTAAGTTTGCAGATATAATTCAGTAAACCAAAAGCGCATGTCAAAACCTAATCAAAATTGCAATAATTTTAAATCAATATCTCAAATACATCCATATTCAAACAGTGCTCATAATATTTTAATTGAAAACTCACCTTGCAATTTTTTTCTTTTTTGTAATAGCTGGCGCCAGAAGCTATGTTTCACCGGCAAACTTTTAGGATGGTGGATGAACATAACTTTAGATTTGACCTATTCAGACTAGATGACGTGATTCAAAAAAAATTATATACCTACCGATGTGGACAAAATTATGCTCGGGGGCGGAATTTGGCGTCTTTACTCATAATATAATATCTGACTTAGGTACGCCAAAGAGTATCTTATAATTTTATTTTTCCATACTATGCAAACAAAATATAGTGTAAGGACCGAGACAAAAACAAAATTCTTTGTTTTTTTTTTTTTTTTTTCTTGAACTCAGCGCATCCAGATCTATATGATTATCTATAGTGGTGAGGGTTTTGAGCAACTTCAGGCACATACATACAGACAGACATACAAACATACGCACTTTATAGGGATGGATTAAATAGTCCATGATTGTTACGTTTCATTGATTATTTTCGATTCGTATCAATCTAACATTTAAACTAACAATGTCTTGAGCATAAATGTGGCCATAAGGTCTGTAAAAATATTTGCTTCGTGTGAATTAATAAATCTATACTAATGCATAAAGCTGAAGATTTTGTTTGAAGGCGCTAATCCTAGGAACTACTGGTCCGATTAGAAAAATTCTTTTGCGTTGTATAGCCCATTAATCCAGGAAGGTTTTAGGCTACACAACGTGTAACAAAGAGGGTATATACATACCAAGGGCATGGCATCTTTAGATGATATCAAACGATATCGGAAGGGTTTCAACTCAAAAAAAAATACTCAAAAAATTGGTACCAAATTTTCGGTTTCGTGTGTCTCTTAAAATCAAATCATAACAAACGTGACAGCTTACTACATGAGTTAATAACTACTCGTTACCCGTCACGTTACTTGCCAAAATCCGATAAATGTCTTCAATATCTCTGTGCGACTAGTATGATAGTAGCCTATCACAGGCGGTGTTTTGTCTCATAACTTCCTAACATAGAGAGATAGGATTAAAAAACCCTTCCAATATCGTTTGATATCATGTAAAGATGCCATGCCTTTGTTATGTATATACCCTTTATGTTACACGTTGTATAACATCCCGCTACGACCAATAGGAGCGGAGCATACTAAACATTTTGAATGTATGCTCTATAGGTAATATGATCTAGAAGTGTAAGTGTTTATAGAAATCGACTCTTTTAGGGTTAAAATAAAATGTTCAAATAACTATCTCCACGCGGACGAAGTCGCGGGCGGCCGCTAGTAAAATATAAGCACAATGCACGTGCGAGTTGTCGCACTTAATTATACGTTGATCCACTCACCACTGTTACTTCCACTCAAAAAGGTTAGACTGTAGTATCACGTAACATTGTAAGGTTAAACGTAAATGAAAGGTTTCGGCCTACTAACAAACACATGAGATTCTCTAACAAAAATAACGTTATATGTCCTTCAAGCGTCGAGACAATAATAAAAATAGAAAACGAGTATTAAAAATCTCGCTTAAGGATACATTGAGTTGACAGCAGTAAACCAGGTCGACGGGTTGTCAAGAACAGTGACTTAAAAAGATATTATTCTCAAAAGCTTACCTAGGATGAGACATTTTTTTAGAAAAAGATGTTTGTGATATTTTTTTCTGTTTTTGGAGAAATTGTGGTGGAGACGCGATGGAGTTACGCGATTCTGGTAATTGAAATTGATCTACTAAAGTTGCGTTGTACTGTTGCATTGCAAGGTTGCTTTTATAAGGTACTAGCTTTCCGCCCGCGGCTTCGCCCGCGTGGAGTTCGGTTATATCGCGCTTTTTAGATTTCCCTCGGGAACATCAAATTTTTCCGGGATAAAAGGTAGCCTATGTTCTTTCTCAGGGTCTAAAGGTTGTCTGTGCCAAATTTCATTAAAATCGGTTGAGAGGTTTAAGCGGGAAAGCGTAGCAGACAGACAGACAGAGTTACTTTCGCATTTATAATATTAGTATGGACTAGCTTTCCGCCCGCGGCTTCGCCCGCTTGGAATTCGGTTATATCGCGCTTTTTAGATTTCCCTCGGGAACATCAAACTTTTCCGGGATAAAAGGTAGCCTATGTTCTTTCTCAGGGTCTAAAGATTGTCTGTGCCAAATTTCATCAAAATCGGTTGAGAGGTTTAAGACAGACAGACAGACAGACAGACAGACAGACAGATAGACAGACAGACAGACAGAGTTACTTTCGCATTTATAATATTAGTATGGATTATGTTTCGCAGCTTCTTTCTTTGCGATTTGGTTAACAAATTGTAGATGTGTACCACGCATCAGCCTATCACACGGATTTTTTAAATACATTTTTTTTTTTTAACACTGGCAACTTACTTTTACCCCCACTACCCCCACTCTGCTGCTCCTGCCGGTTCGAACGGTCGGCGCGATCTGCTCCTCATTATGTGTTTCCGTGCCGAAGCCTACGCACGTCATTGGGAAAGAAACCTACCGCACCATTATTTGAATTTGAACATGGGGAAGAAACGGAAGTACGAGGACTCGGAAGAAAGGATTAGGTGAAAAATTAGGAGGTTAAATGAAAAACTTAAGAAACGAATTATTTATTCTGATGAAGATACAGATCGTAAGTGATTGATATTCGTTCAATTATTGAGTTATTTCCTAATTTTGGCTCTTACCATTCTTAGATGTGAACAACTGCCATTTATACTTACTTATTTTATATAACTGGGTTATATCCATCCACTTTTATTATAAACTGATGCGTAACTGCCATTACTCTGGGCTTTTACTTTCAAAGATGCGAACAACTGCCGTTTATACTTATTTAGTATGAATAACTGGGTTGTATCCATCCACTTTTATTATAAACTGATGCGTAACTGCCAATACTCTGGGCTTTTACCCTCAAAGATGCGAACAACTACCGTTTATACTTATTTAGTATGAATAACTGGGTTGTATCCATCCACTTTTATTATAAACTGATGCGTAACTGCCAATACTCTGGGCTTTTACCGTCAAAGATGCGAACAACTACCGTTTATACTTATTTAGTATGAATAACTGGGTTGTATCCATCCACTTTTATTATAAACTGATGCGTAACTGCCAATACTCTGGGCTTTTACCCTCAAAGATGCGAACAACTGCCGTTTATACTTATTTAGTATGAATAACTGGGTTGTATCCATCCACTTTTATTATAAACTGATGCGTAACTGCCATTACTCTGGGCTTTTACCCTCAAAGTAAAAAAAATGCGAATAGCTATTCGGGGCTATTTCAATTTTATAGTTTTGACAAGAACTTTTCGTTCTTGCTGGCTGCTCATACCAACTCGAGACCGAAGCTGCAGTGGCTGGCGTAGAGACAGTTCCTGACCCGCCGCCAATGCAAGATACTGACGCTGATGGCTTGACGGGCGCAGTCGAAGACGCCGTCCTGGACACTGAAAACCTAGCGTTGTTAGGTGAAGCGCCAGAACCGGAGACTAAACTTCAAACCCCTGCATCAAAAGTAGCGGGCAAGCAGTATGCACGGAAGAGTCAGCCCGGCCACCGCCAGCACCAGCAGCAGAGCAGCCGGGCCCCGCCACCACCGCCGCGCAGAGCAGCCCGCGAGCGCTTACCGCCGCCGCACGCCTCACCGCCAACACCAGCAGCAGAGCAGCCGGGCCCCGCCACCACCGCCGCGCAGAGCAGCCCACGAGCGTTCACCGCCGCCGCACGCCTCACCGCCGCGTCGTGGCAGAAACGTCCAAGCTCGCCGCTAACGCAAAAAGAGGTACTGTACGCAGGACGTTTACGTTTTTCCTCACAAAGGTGGGCGAACATTACAAATGATCCTATTGTCTTATTATGGGCCGGAGGCTACACTATTCCTTTCAATAACCCACCAGTCCAGAGTAACAGTATTGTTTCATATACAAAATCACCCCAAGAGGCCGCAGATTTTCAAAAATCTTTAAATAAATTACTTAAAATTGGGGCAATTCGTAAATGTACTTACGAAAACTCAATTTGTATCTAGTGTATTCTTAGTACCGAAACTTAACGGAGAAAAAAGATTTATACTACATCTGCAAGGAGGTCAAGGAACAACTAGCAAAGGAATATGTTTTACCCAAAAATTGCTAATTGTTGGTACCGCCTCTATTAAATCCAGAGGCTAAAGCCGCATTGACGGAACTCTTTTAAAAACGGGATTTCTCGCTTATGTATAGGCAGAAACAAATGGGTACTGCACTCGCAGCGTTAGCTCCGGTTATTGAAGTCTAATTTCGAAAAACTTCAACCAAAATGGGAAAGAAATTTGTTATTTCATCCATAAGTACCGGTCTTCGAGATATCCTCGTAAATTCAAGCACAGATAAACATTTTTTTGGCGACGTTATGTCCGAAAAAGTAAAACATGCCAATAATGTGCAAAAATCGGCAGAGGCCCGTAAGGTTACGCAAAAGACACAAAAATCAACTTAAACTACCTAATAGTTACAAAAAATAAAAAATAAAAACCTAAACAAGAAAGTCATTATAAGATAGAAGATTATCGCACTGCCTCAAAATTAATAACACCAAACTGTTTCATGGCATCTATCGATTTAAAAGACGCTTATTTTTTAATCAATGTTACTAAATCACATCGAAAATACTTACGTTTCAAATCACGCACTTTTCAAAACTCTCACCGGTGATTGTGCGAATTCACTTGCCTCCTATTTGGTTTATGTACAGCACCATACGTTTTTACTAAATTACTTAAACCCGTAATAGAATACTTACGAAATAAAGATTACATATTCGCTATATATTTAAACGATATCCTTTGTTTCGGCCAATCATATAAAGAATGTAACGATAACGTTAATTACACAATGAAAGTTTTGACAGATCTAGGTTTTATAATCAACACAGAAAAAAGTTCACTTACCCAAAATAACAATGCAAATTTTTAGGTTTTATTTACGATTCAAAACTTATGACAACTTATGACTTATGACCTTCCTGACGAAAAGAAATTAAAAATAAAAAATAACTTAGAACCCTTCACACACAAACGAAAATGCAAACTTCGCAATTTTGCTAGAATAAATTGGTCTACCGGTTTGTATTGCCCTGCGGTTCAATATTCTGGGTTATACACTAAATTGTTTGAACGTCACAAGTACCTGTGTTTACAAAATAATGACAGTTACGAACAAATTATTCACCTACCCAGTAATTTTCAAAATTGCAAGATGATTTTTGTTGGTGGTTAAATCACATTGATAGTGCTTGCTCACCTTTTAGATTTAATCAATTTAGTTTCGAAATATTTTCCGATTCGAGTTTAACTGGCTGGGGCGTTTTTTGTAATAATAAGGAAGCGTCCGGTTATTGGAAAAATGACGAATCTTGTTCACACATAAATGAATTAGAATTAAAAGCTGTTTTCTTCGCACTTAAGGTTTTTGCAAAGGATCTTTATAATGTAAGTAGACATTTTATTGAGAATCGACAATACAACGGCTATTTGTTGCATCCACCGTATGGGAAACGTGCAGTACCCATATTTAAACAATGTAACCAAAGAAATCTGGCAATGGTGTGTGTCCCGAAAGATATATATTTTTGTATCTTACATAAATACCATAGATAACTGTGAGGCCGATATTTTGTCTAGAAAGGCATTTCAGGATACGGAATGGGAATTGGCAGACTATGCTTTCGAAAAAGTTTTGTCAGGTGTTTGGCCTTTTTGAAAGAGATTTGTTAGCGAGTCGCTGTAGTGCCAAATGTATATTACATGGAAGATCGACCCTGACGCATGGACTGCCGACGCCTTTACTGTGTCCTGGACAAAATTATATTTTTATGCTTTTCCCCCCTTTATTTTAATATTAAAAGTGTTACGAAAAATAAAAGCAGACAAGGCAGAAGGAGCAGTAATTGTGCCATATTGGTCATAAGAACCCTCGTTTCCTTTGTTTAAGACTAGCCTGCCCATCCTTTATACATTTCAGTCCTGACGTTAATCTTTTGTCAGCTCCTTTCGGACACCCAAAAATCTTCACAAGACACTTCGCTTAGTTGCCGCAAAGTTATCCGGCAAAAATATCTGAAGATATTCATACCAGAGAGGACGGTTAGCATTATGATCAATTCGCTTTCAGATAACACGTACAAGCAATATGACACTTGTATTAATTAGACCCTGGTTAGAATATTGTAAACAAAGCGGTTGTGACTATTTGGATAGTAGACAAAAGTATTTGATAAAGGTGCCAAATATGGCACAATTAATTCGTACAAATCGCCCTGTCAATATTATTTCCAAATATATTACAGGACTCGCGAATTAAAAGGTTTATGAAGGGAGTTTTCAGATCAAGACCATGTCAACCAAGGTAAAATATGACTTGGGATACTGATACTGTTCTTGGCTATTTATCTGAACAACCTGGAAACTCTTTCAAAGAAAACACTTACCTTGTTGGCTCTAGTAACTGTTCATAGAGTACAAACTTTTTTCACAAATAAAAATAAGCAATATTAATGTCATTAATCATAACCTAATTACCATTAAAATTCCAGATTTAATAAACACCTCGAAACCGGATTCTTTTCAACCCTTTTTGAAATTACCTTTCTGTAATGAAAAACCTAGTATATGTCCAGCTACCTGTTTACATGACTATATAAATAAAACAAATTCCATTCGAGAGACTAATAATGATTATTTATTCATCAGTTACAAGAAACAACGTCATCCCAACGGTTGGATTAAGAAAATATTACAAAAGAGTGGTATTGATATTTGTATATTTAGTGCGCATAGTACTCGTCATGCAGCCACATCCAGAGCCAGCAGCTCAGGTGTCAGTATTGATGTGATTAGAAATACTGCTGATAAAAGATCGATAGTCGAGGATAATTTGCAAGCTCAATATTAAATTCTACAGATTAATACATGTAAATCTGTTGTTACGTTTATCTTTTAAATGAACATCTGTTATGATTTGCTTATAAAGAGGTGTTCGAAAATTTCATATAATATTAGTAAAAACTATTCATTTATTATGAAATAATTTGTTTTATAAAAACTTAGTACCTATATAGGTATATTTTATATTTGAAACCTCTAAACATCCTACAATTTGTTAACAAAATCGCAAAGAAAGAAGCTGCGAAACATAATTAAAAATCAAACGAACTTACCAAGTGAAGTTCGATGATAATTATGTGAGCAGCTTCTTTCGACGCGATTTATATACACCCACCCTATTATATTACATTTTGCTATAAGTACTTATGCCCTACCCTAACATACATACAAATATAAAATATACATATATATTTATACTTTCAACTAAAATGAGGAGCAGATCGCGCCGACCGTTCGAACCGGCAGGAGCAGCAGAGTGGGGGTAGTGGGGGTAAAAGTAAGTTGCCAGTGTTAAAAAAAAAAATGTATTTAAAAAATCCGTGTGATAGGCTGATGCGTGGTACACATCTACAATTTGTTAACCAAATCGCGTCGAAAGAAGCTGATCACATAATTATCATCGAACTTCACTTGGTAAGTTCGTTTGATTTTTAAGTATGGATAATATACACACATCAAAAGTGTCTAGGGATCAAGCATTTTTATGCGGATTTCTTGAGATTGAGATGTGGCTTTGTAATAAATTTATGATTTTATAAATTTATATGGATCCTTTTTGGTGCATTTCATAATTTGAATCAGGAACTGTGAATCAAATTCGAGTAAAAGATGAAAATCAGCTGTCAATATTTTCCCTATAAAAACATACAACGCATTGAAGACATTATTAGTGCTACTGTTTCCCTACTACTGATTAAAACCAACGTTATTATGGAGCGGCGACGTCATTTAAGCAGGGAAGAAATGCTCAGAGCCGTGGGAATGATAGAAGCTGGTTCCCGGCAACGTACTGTGGCTTTAGCTCTGAATACAAGTCAGAGTGTTATCAGTCGACTTTGGACACGTTACCGAAGCACTGGTACCGTGGCTGAGCGCCATGGAGGACGGTATCGCTGCACCACACGGAGACAAGACCGATACATTCAAATCTTAACTCGAAGAGCTCCAACAATAACCGCCATGATGTTAGCCGTGAGGCTTCATCACTCTTCAGGGAACTTAATTAGCGACCAAACAGTCAGAAACCGCTTGCATGAAGTGAACCTTCATTCCCGAAGACCGCTACGGGTACCACCTATAGCAATGCACAATCGTAGGATTCGATATCAATGGGCTCTTGAACACAGAAATTGGGCAGAAGAACAATGGCGTTTCGTGTGCTTTTCTGATGAGTCTCGTTTTGGTATGAGACCGGATACAAGACGTATACGACACTGGAGAACCCCTGGACGCCAACAGCGATTAAAATCCTGCCAGGAAGTCCATCCTTATAGTGGTGGAACCATCATGGTATGGGCGGGTATTTGGATCGGCGGAAGAACTGAGTTGATTTGGATCAGAGGCAACCTCAACGCTCAAATTTATGCTGAAACGATTGTATCAGACGTCATCGTTCCTCTACAAGTGCAAATCGGTCCCTTATTTCAGTTAATGCATGATAATGCACGACCGCACACCGCAAGAGTTGTAAGACAGACTCTCGCCGCAGCTAACATCAATGTCCTGCCCTGGCCTGCTCAGTCGCCAGACTTGAACCCGATTGAGCATGCATGGGATATGCTACAGAGAAGAGCTCTGCCGAATATGGAGGGTATCCAGTCGCAAGAAGACCTTTTTTTGTTGTTGCAACGAACATGGGCGGCCATTCCACAGCGTGATTTGGATGAACTCATTTTGAGTATGCCAAACCGATGTTCTTGTGTTGTTAGTGTTCGCGGTAGAAACACGGATTATTAATTGTTTAAGTTACCCAATAAAATTTTAGAGAAAACTGTTATTTCAGTCTTTTTTTCGAACTTTTGTGTTAGTGGTTCAAATGTCAAATATCCCTTTATTAGGAAAATGGCAAATTTCTTTATTAATGCAAAGGTGACTTGGTTTATCGTTACTGTGACAAACGAAAACACTTTATTTGATGAATCCTTAAAGAAAATTTTAATTAATATCAATCAGGAGAAAAGTTATTGCAAAAATATATGTTGATCCCTAGACACTTTTGATGTGTGTAGATTATAGTATGAATTATTATTATTGAACTTGAGGTCTTATCAATCATATTATAATTTCATCAATTGACAAAATAAGGTGTGAGAGCTAGGATTGACGTTTTACGATTAATTAAAACATAATTATAATAAAAAAAAAATCCCAAGCTACTTCGCTATTTGAAACGAATTTGGCTGTATGAAGATAGTAATTACAAATTAATCTGACAGTTTAGTTTATTTGCAACTAAAAAAAATGTAGGTACACATAGCAAAAACACGTCGTAGGCCCAAATATAGCTTAACATAGATAAGATTTAAAAGCTGCAGCAAAAATCCTTAATAATATTATAAATCGGAAAGTGAATTTGTTTGTTTATTCCGCTTTCTCGCCGTAACCACTTAACCGCAATCGGTTTGCAATTTTGCAAACGTAAAGTTAGAAATCCGGATTAAATAATAGGGTACTTTTTATCACGGAAAAATTTGATATTTCTGAGGGAAAACAAAAATGTTGTTAGCTTCATACCAGGGAGAAGGTTTCGAGAGGTGGTAGGTCACAACATCGACCGCCAGCGTAAGTTACCACCCACCCGACAAAGACATGCCGCCAAGCGATTCGTCGTGTTCCGGCATGATGTCTGGTGAAGCCGTTCGGAGGACGGGTCTGAGCAGTTGTGTTGCAGTGTGTGCCGGGTGCGATGCGCCAGATGGTGTTGTGTCGGGAGTTTGTTCGTGGAGGGTAGCGGGATCCGAAGCACGGTTCTCCGCTGGCCGACCGCAGGTAGTTGGGGGCCCAAGTAGTGTGCCAGCCACATACGAAAGGCTGCCCCGCCAACTGCGAAAAATCCCAGGGTGGCCCCATCGTGCCGGTTGGCGACCGGACGAGAGGACCCGATGGCGATCCCTGGGGGGGTTCGGGCGTCCCCGCAGTCTCCAGAACAATCTCCTTCTGGCCCAGCATCGTTGGTCGCATTGTGAGGTTTAACGTTGCAACACCTCACTCAACTGCCGTCTTCCTTCCTATTCACTCAATTTTTTTTTTTTTAATGAAAAGTTCAATACAGAAAAGTAGGTGTGCACAGCGGACGCACGTCCTCTCATTTAAAGTGCACCTCGCAAATATTAGAGGTCTGCACTCCAATCTCATTGCAGTACATTACCACCTTGAGACTGAAAAGCCACATCTACTTTTCCTGACGGAGACCCAGATCAGATGTCCGTCTGATGCGGCATACCTCGGCTACCCGGGATACTCTTTGGGATGCAGCGTGCCGGGGTCTTGTGTATGTCCGCAATGACATCACCTCGAAGACCCTCACTTCTCGTCCCTATGGCGTTGACACTGGTGGGGTCTGTGTGTATGTCCGCAATGACATCTGTTGCCGGCGCCTCCGTCACCTCGAAGACCCTCACTTCTCGTCCCTATGGCTGTTGGTTGACACTGGTGTGGCCAAAATTGTTTACACCTGTGTCTACCGATGGCACAGCGGTGATCAGGAGACAACCAGATTATTTGACCACCTCAGTGAGGCTGCTGACAATGCGCTGCATCGGCACCCTGACGCTCAGTTCGTCGCTCTGGGGGACTTCAACGCCTGCCACCAGGACTGGCTCTTCCCATACCAGAGGACCGACCACGCTGGGAGAGAAGCGCGGAACTTCGCGCTTTCTATGGGCCTTTCCCAGCTGGTAAAGCAAGCGACTAGGGTGCCTGATGTAGTTGGCCATACCGCCAACTGTTTGGACCTTCTGCTGACCACTGATCCGGACAGATGTGTTGTAACAGTTTCCTCACCTTTGGGAACTTCAGACCACTGTCTGGTGAAGTCTGTGTCGTCCTTCTCCCCACCAGATCACGACTCTCGTGGTGAACGGCGAATGTGGCGATACAGGTCAGCGAATTAGGATGAGATGCGCCACTTCTTTGCGTCTTAACCTTGGCAGCAGGTCTGCTTCTCTTCTGACAATCCGTCGAGCTGTGCGGACGCTATAACCGATGTGGTGCGTCAAGCTATGGAGTATTTTATCCCATTCAATGACGTGCCCGTCGGTGGCTCGGCTCGCCCATGGTTCAATGCCGATTGTGTCCAAGCTGAACAGCGTAAGCACACGGCATTTCTCGCCTGGGTTGACGCTCGTGACCGCGGAGCTCCGGATCTAAGCTCAAAGAAGAGAGCCTTTAACCGTGCTGCCAAGTCCTACAAGAAGGCGCTCAAGAAGGCTCGCTTCGACCGCATTACCCATATTGGCAACAAGTTATCTGCGCAGCCATCCGGTAGCAGATCTTTTTGGTCCCTTGCCAAATCGGTTGAGGCGAACTTCTGTCGGCCCTCACTGCCTCCGCTGGTTAGGCCTGATGGAACACTGGGTCATACGGCGAGAGAGAAAGCAGGTCTCTTTGCTTCTCTCTTTGCCCATAATTCGCGTCTTGATACTGGCAGTGCTACTCCACCTAATTTACCTCATTGCGGAGCTTCAATGCCTGAGGTTCGCATTAGAAACAAAGAGGTTCTGAGAGTACTGTGCCGTCTGGACGTGAATAAGGCTAGTGGTCCGGATGGTATACCAGCGATTGTTCTTAAAACATGTGCGCCCGAGTTGTCTCCTGTATTGACGCGCTTGTATCGCCTCTCATTTAGGACTGGTATAGTGCCCAAGTCTTGGAAGCTTGCTAACGTTCAGCCCGTGCCCAAGAAGGGTAGTCGTGCCGATCCTGCTAACTATCGGCCGATTTCGATCACCTCCATACTTTGCAAAATTATGGAGCGTGTATTGAACTCGGGCCTCTTGGCATACCTGGAAGGTAACGATCTCCTCAGTGATCGACAGTACGGGTTTCGCCGCAATCGGTCAACTGGGGACCTACTAGTGTATGCCACTCACTTGTGGGGCGAGGCCCTCGAGAAGAATGGGGAAGCGATTGCTGTCTCCCTTGATGTCTCGAAGGCCTTCGACCGGGTATGGCACGCTGGCCTTTTGAGTAAGCTTCCAGCGTACGGCATTTCCCCTAGCCTGACTGGCTGGGTAAAAGACTTCCTGACTGAACGGTCCCTCCGAGTTGTTGTCGACGGATGCTCTTCTGAGCCCATGACAACTAATGCCGGTGTTCCTCAGGGGTCTGTTCTCTCTGCAACTCTGCTCCTGCTGCATATTAACGATCTGCTGATGCCCGGTATCTATGGGTATGCAGATGACAGCACAGTTGTAGAGAAATACCTGCTGGATGCTCGGGCTAGTAGGGAATCAATCCGGTCCGAAAGGGAAGCCATGGTTGAGCGAACGAGTGTTGCACTGCAGGCGGTCTCCGAATGGGGCAATGCCAATCTTGTAGCATTCAATGCCGCCAAAACACAGGCGTGTCTTTTCACCGCCAAAAGGAGCCCGTTCACCTTGGCCCCTACTTTTCGGAATGTGTCCTTGGAGTGTTCCGACCGCCTTCAGCTTTTGGGAGTTGAGATTTCCTCGAACCTTAACTTTGGGCGGTTCATTGAGTCCAAGGCCAAGGTGGCTGCCAGGAAACTTGGCGTTATCGCAAAGGTCCGGCAGTACTTCACACCTGGGCAGCTTCTAATGTTATACAAAGCACAGGTCCGTTCGTGTGTGGAGTACTGCAGCCACATTTGGGCTGGTGCTGCCAAGTGTCACCTGGCCACTTTGGATTCAGTGGAGAGACGTGCAAAGAGGCTGAATGGTGACCCTTTTTTTTTTTTTTTTTCGGGGTGGAAATCCTCATAGGATGTCCGCCGCCCTAGGGTGGGCGACGGGGTCTGTCAGACTTTTACTGACTAAAACCACCCCGGTGTCTCTTCTATCACGAGCGCGCGTAGGGCCGCGGGAGTCTAAATTCTTCCGCAGCCCCACACTCTCGTGCTGGCCCGGTCTGCCCGGGCCTCGTCTCCGGCACGGGGTAGTGGGGTGTTAAGCTACCCCGTGCATCGCCTCAGAGGCGCGCGCTGACACTCGCGCGCCTCCGCCTCGGGGTCCATCGAATAGGGGGCGGGGACTTCCCCATGTCCCTCGCCCCTGGACCCATTCATGGGGGGCGGAAGAGGGCGTTATCCGCCCTTCTTCGGCGCCCGGTGCGTCTTCTGCGGCCCGGGAAGGGAGTTGAGATCTCCCTCTCCCGTTCCGCAGCTTCCTTCTGCGACATCACGTCCTCGCAGAAGGACACCACCGCGTCCCACGACTCTGCGCTGCCGGCCATCCTCCGCACTACTGCCGGCAGCGTCAGGTCGCCTCCTACTTCATTTGTGAGGACACGGCGCTGCTCCTCCCAAGCTACACACTCGGAGAGCGTGTGCTGCGCCGTGTCCTCCCCGCATTGGACGCAGTGGTGGCACCGAGCGTCCGGCTCCCTGCCTAGGCGACACAGGTACTTGCCGAAGCAGCCGTGCCCCGACAGCACCTGAGTCACCCTGAACGACAGGGAGCCGTGGCCTTCTCCCGAGCCAGTCGTCGAGTACTGGCCGGATCGCCTCGACGGTAGCGAGGCCGGCGGTAGGGCGCATAAGCCTCTGCCGCCAGTCCGCCACCAGGACCTGACGGAGCTCCCCTCGGCGCAGCTCGATCTGCCGCTGCGCCGGACTGGAGCCCCGTGTCCGCTCTTCCTCGCGCCATCGGTACAATGACGCGAGTACTTTCGCCTCTAGGTCCCAGGGCGGGGATCCGGCCAGAACGCAAGCCGCCTCGTAGGAAATCGTGCGATACCCGCGGACGACCCTGACGGCCATCGCCCTCTGCGGCTTGCGCAGAATGGCGAGTGTTCCGGCCGTCAGGTCCATCGCCCACACAGGGGCCCCATACAGGGCCATGGACCGCACGATTCCCACGTATAACCGCCTACAGGCGGCGCTCGGGCCCCCCATGTTGGGAAGCAACGTTGACAGCGCGCCCGCTGCACCCATCAGCTTGGGCGCCAGCCGCCGGAAGTGGGGTCCGAATTCCCATCGGCTGTCGAGCACCAATCCCAGATACTTCATGGTGGACTCGACAGCTATCCGGGCACCACTTACCACGATATGTGATCCCGGCGCCGGCGCACGCCGGGGGCCATGGAATACCATGGCCTCCGACTTGTCAAGGGCCACCTCCAGGCCCAGGCGCCGGATGCGGGTCACCACCTGTGACACCGCAGCCGTGGCTATCAACGTCGCTTCCCTGTGCGAGCTCCCTCGGGCAGTGACAAGCGTGTCGTCCGCATAACACGTCAAGTCGGCGCCCGACGGAAGCTCGCCTCTCAGCACCCAGTCGTAGCCGATGTTCCACAGGAGCGGTCCCAAGACCGATCCCTGTGGAACACCGCACGACATTTGGTGCCGACTGGCACCGTCACGTCCCCGATAGATGACGCATCTATCCTCAAGATAAGCCCCTACTATGCGGCGGAGGTAGGGAGGCACCCGATGGTATTTCAGGGCCTCCCTAATACAGCTCCAGGGTAGGGTGTTGAAGGCGTTGGAAATGTCTAAAGACACCGCCAACACCACCCCACCCCGGGATACCGTATCCTCCGCCAGGGCTCTCACGCGCATGATTGCGTCTATGGTGGAGCGCCCCCGACGAAAACCCAACTGGTTGTCGTCCAGGTTCGGCCCGTCTCCGCACAAGTGGCCGACGAGGCGATCTGCGATTATACGCTCAAAAAGTTTGCCCGCCTCGTCGAGCAGCACTATGGGCCGATACGCGGACGGCGAGTCCGCGGGGCGCCCCTCCTTCCTGAGCAGGACCAGCTTCCCCTCCTTCCACACACTGGGAAACTGACCCTGGCCGAAGCATGCCGTGAAGAGCCCCCTCAGCTGGGGCTCTAGCTCCTTCAGAGCCAGGACGAGAGCTCGGCCAGGAACTCCGTCGGGTCCGGGCGCTTTATTCTTGGCCCGGAGCCGCGACACGGCCGCTCCCGTCTCTGCTTGCGTCACCTCGGGGACATCGGTGCCCTCCTCTTCTGGAGAGTCTGTGGCTGAGGGTGAGACCATCGCCGGGGGAACATGTCCCGCCCGCTCAGGGAAGAGGGTGGATACCACCGCCTCTAGCAGCTGGGGTTGCATACTTTGCACCAGTGGGGGCGCCCAGGGACGCAACTTGCCCCGTACCCAACGGTAGGGGCGCCCCCACGGGTCCCGATCTAGGGACCCCAGCAGCTCTTCCCTGGCCCGCGACTTAGAGTCGCCGATGGCCAGCCACAGAGTTGATTGGTGACCCTGATCTAACTCGAGTTGGTCTCCAAAGCCTAGAGCACAGGCGTAGAGTAGCCAGCCTTTCGGTGTTCTATAGGATGCATTTCAGGGAGTGTGCGAGGGAATTGCATGATTTAATTCCCCCATCTCCGTTCCACCAGCGGACGACCCGTCGTACGGCGGGTTTCCACCCTTACGTTGTTAACACCACTACGATCCGGACGAAGCGTTTCGCCTCCTCCTTTATACCGCGTACATCGAGGGACTGGAACAATTTGCCAGCGGCGGTGTTTCCGTCGGACTACAATTTGAGTGTCTTCAAGGCTAGAGTGAATAGGCTCTTAATGAACTAGTGCGCTTTACCATCAACGATTGCGTCACTGCTTACCATCAGGCAGGATTGCGGTCAAGCGCTGGTTTATAATACGTAAAAAAAAAAATGGGGCCCTAGCCAATGTAACATCGCTTCGTAGCGAAGCGGAATCGAATACCAAACCAATCAATGGCGGGAACGATTGACCACGTGATTTATCGCGTCGCGTGGCCAATCGTTCCCGCCATTGGTTAGTTTGGTATTCGATTTCGCTTCGCTATGAAGCGATGTTACATTGGCTACAGTCTCAGTTCGGTGATGGATAGCACTGTGTGTCGTTTAAAACAAGGTAATGCAAACGAATATGCACATGTTAACTTAAAAACCAAATGGTACGATAATTAATCCCCGAGAATGAGGAAACTAATAAGCGCGATATAACCGAATCCCACATGGGCGAAGCCGCGGGCGAAAAGCTAGTATAATATGTACCAAATAAGGAATTGCATTTACCTTCAGATCGTGCATTTCTAATTCCTTGTTGCTCGTTTCTTTTGATTCTTTTGTTTCTTTTGAAATATACATAAGTGGGTCACAGCTGGTGCACATAATGTTGAATCCTTTAATATTATCATAGAAATACCTTAAAGGGTGGTTTTAAGTTAGATTATCGAAAGTATGATATGGGAAACAGCTTACTAACGTTTCCTTAATTTTTCTGTGGCAGCTTGCACTTGTCAATGCAAAAATCTTGCTGCATGTTTATACAACCTTTGTACTATTGTTTTCAATGAAATGCACATAGTCTAGTAGCACTCTGCGGTTTTACGAGCATAAGTCTCGATCTCGTAGAAATGTCGGGATGAAAATTATTATATGTGTTAATCCTCGCTGTAATATCTGTATGATAAATTTCATCCAAATACGTTTAGTAGTTTTTGTGTGAAAAAATAACAAACATCCGACTAAGCTAAAAGTATAGGTAACGTATATGTAAAGAAAATCCTGTCCGATCCGTGAAGGTAAGCCTATATCGATAAGTCATCATCATCTCAGCGTTTATCCTGGTTGCATCCGCGGCTTTCGCCTTAGAGCCCGGGGTCCGCTTTCCTGCACATTCTCCTCCATTTCGCACGATCTTTAGCATCCTGTGGTAAGAGCTTGTTGGCACGCATAATTGTCACGCAAATGTTAGGTATCGATAACTGATTCTACTAATACCAACAAAGCCGGGGAAACTTAAAAAAATCCCCCTAAATAAATATAATTTCCCGAAAGGAGGTAAATTATTACATGTGCGGTAAGCAATACGTGTGCGGGCGAAAGGGGGCAGGGCACGCGGTACTCGGTCGCATCGCTATTCGCTCTTAATAATACCGTAAAAAAAAAAACACCTTTCTGACCCTTAAGCAATTCTCTTATTTTATTTTTTGAATTTAGGTGGCTTCTAAATTCAAAAAATAAAGTAACCATGAGTAGCCGCTTTGAGTGTCTGTTGAACTATTTCGTAATTTTAAAGTGAAACTTTTATTACATCGTCTCAAACTTTTCATCTGTGTATTGCATGTCGCGTGACGGTCGGTCGCGGAGTAGGAGTAAAAGTGAAAGGCTTCACCAGAGTATCATCCTGAAACACGATGAATGTGCGTGGTAACTTCTGCCGGCAGTCAATATATGGCCTACCACCGAGGATACGTCATTATTTCACTGCAGGATAAAGACCCCTCTCTACCTTTTCCACACAATTCCGTTTTTTGATAGCTACCTTCACTTAATATCAAACATAACCAACCACCGTATCAAATTACTAGAACTATCCATAAACTAGATTCACGATAACCATACAACAGATGTCACTAATAAACGTTTCTGTTTATTAACTGGCGTATCTCAATACCGATAGCGTAATGCGGATGTGACGTCATAAATAATACGCCGGCTGGTTACGTCCATAGAATAAGAATATATGGATGCGATATTCAAGCTCAGAATCTCTGGCTAGCCTTTTCCAAATTATATTGGGGTCAGCTTGCAGTCTAACCAGCCCCCTAATCGGCGAACATATTTTCAGTTCATCAGTTGGGATCGTTTGGACCGCCCATTGGTCCGTTCGGTCCAAACTATCCCAACTAGTCGCAATCATTTGACAAAAATATGTTCGCCGATTAGGGGGCAGATTCACATGGATTTCGGTTTTACATAAGAGGCTGCCTAAGCCTATCTGACAGTCACAACCCAAGCTGCGAATAGATCGTAATTTTTGCTTACTGTTTCTTGACGTAAGAAACTTTATAAACGTCAGTATTGTGATATCGATAATTGACTAAAATAACAACATTTATTTATAACACACTAGCAGCCGCCAGCGACTTCGTTCGCGTGGAGTGAGTTATGCTCCGCTCCTATTTGTCGCAGCGTGATGTTATGTACCCTAAAGCCTTCCTAGATTAATAGGCTATCCAAAGTAAAAAGATTTTTACAAATCGGACCAGTAGTTCCTGAGAATAGTGCGTTCAAACAAACAAAAAACTCTTCAGCTTTATATATTATGTATAGATTTATTTATATAAGCAAACGACACGCGGTCCATTGTGTTAATTAATAACAAACTTACTTAGCCTATGTTAGTATTTAATAACTAAAACAGATTTGTCCGGGCCGCTGACGGCCACATGAGTGGACTATCTGTCTGGACGGCTATCGAGTATTGAATGATGTTGAAACTGTCACGCAGCCTGCATGAGGCAGATTTCTTTTGCCATGTTACGTCACAGCTGTCAGCACGAGCATTACCAAAAAAAAAAAAACATCTTGGTTCGAATTTAGGCAGGCATACAATACTGTACGATTTACTATACTATTTATTTCGCCACTACCATGATAAGGTGAAAATAATAACCACGTGCCGCCATTACAAAATATCGTCACAGCGTTTGCTCCACTACTACATAAATCAAATTAGCAACTTTTATTACAATAATATCATTATCGACGACAAATATATTATTGTGTGTTGCGGGTTGAAATAAGACGGGTAATTATTTTGGCAGTATCTTCATACGCATAATTACTACTATTAATCAGTTTCTACAATTCACTCCTTTTTAATATTTTAAATAACTGATTGTCTTTACATATTTATATTCTGAAAGGCCAAACGTGGCAGAACTTTTATTATCTAACCATCTCCTAGACTCTATTGTATGTACACTCATGTTTGCACAAATATGTTATCTTGAATCTTCGCTTCTATACAGATTCCTAAATCTATGATAAACACATTTGTTTGGCGACAGCTTGGTAACTTTAGGCGTGAGTTGTGATGTGATCTTGTTTGCACAGTCACCAAAAGCGAGAAGTAACCAGGATTATCGGATATATTATGTAGTTAGAGTTTAGTAAAAAACAATGGAAGTTTTGGAATGTTTAACTTGGTAAATAGGTGACCATATTTACAATAGGTACATACCGAGGTCCATAGACCAAAGAAGTGCTGGCTTGACGTTGTAAGAGATGGCATGCGTGCCAACAATCTCACAACACGAGATGCCAAAGATCGTGCGAAATGGAGGAGTAATTATAAGAAAGCGGACCCTGGGCTCCAACGCGAAAGCCGCGGATGCAAGCGGGATTATACGCTGAGATGATGATGATGATAACATACCGAGATCCCTCCATGCCTCGGAAAGGACACTAAGCCATTGGTCAAGGCTGTCATTTGTGAATCGTTGATAGTCGTTGCGGGTCGTCTGAAGTCCGTAAGTTCGACCACCAGTCTTCCCGTATTACCAAGTAACTGGGTTGTGAAGGTCAGAAAGACATGCGGTGTAAAATACTGGTCATCATCATTATCATCATCATCTCAGAGTTAATCGTAATCGGATCCGAAGCTTTTTTCAACTTTTGAGTAAGGAGTCCGCTTTTACCAATCTAACGGCTCATTTGGCTAGACTTCGATATTTTCCGTGAAGCGACTGCCGTCTGACCCCCATTATCTGAAGGCGATATGGAAGCATTGCAGTTAGACTAATTGTTGGACTTTTGAGGGCTTCAACAACCCGTAACGACTGTCATTAGATATGTGTATGTGGGGGTGTGTGTGTGTGTGTGTGTGTGTATGTGTGTGTGTAAAATACAGGTATTCAGCTGAATCAGGCTGGTGTTTTAACCACTAGGCCGCCACGAGATTCTATTAATCACATTAAATTTCGTTTGAAAACACGAATCGGTTTCTTACAAAACTAATTTAACTTCAACTTTATCATGCTAAGTCCTGGTTACACTTAAGCAAAATAGGGTTACAGTATTATCCAATTCTACTAGTGATGTTATAAATAGACAAAGATGGCGTTAGAACTAGAGTATTCCTAGTTCCACTTTCTAACTGTGGCAAAGAGATTTTCCGTCGTATAATGAACAGTAATACAGTTTTTTTTTACTGTTTCCGACCTTAAAAGTAGCTGAAACCAGCATTTTATTTTTGCAACTTTTCCTGAATTGACATTCGTGTATTATATGTTATACCCACAGTTTAATTGAAACCACTGTAAATGGGGAAAGGGTTTAAATATAGAATGGAAGGCTAATTTGCTTTTAATCATCATGTTAAGTACATATTATAATTATGTATATCTAATTGCTGTGTAATTACTTTGAATGTTGACACTATTTAAAATGTGTAATTATATTGGGGTATGAAATATGAGTGTAATGACTACTTCTTATATTAAATTGATTGTGGAAATAAATGAACAAATAATGTACCAAATTCTTTTAAATTTTTGTGCTGTATATGGCCTATATGTACTCAGTCTATATGTTACTGGGATGCAGAACCTGCTCTCCAAGAGGGGGAGTGGGCCATAATCCAGTACGCAAGCCCAGTTCTGGTTAGTAGATGTAACATGATTTAGATTTTTGGTGGTTGGTATGATTTTGCTGGTTGCCTCACTTTTTTTTACCTTTAGCGATTTGAGAGCAGGATGATATAATATATCTCACATAGTAATGACTGTGTTAGAATCCTCAGCGTGCAAATACAAATCTGATGTCATTAGTATTGGGCCACTGCTCTCGTAATTTGAGAATTAACAAACATTGTACAATCGTATTACCTACTTAAGAGTGGACTCTAGTGCCGAGGAATTTGAGAAATAGGTATTTGAAGAAACTATTGCCGTCGCGCCGCTTTCAACCTTTCTCTGTAAAGTGCGAAAGGGACAGTTGCAACTCGGGCTGATTTTACCTACAAAAAAGTTAACCAAAAGATGTTTCGTATTCCGCTCTTTTCTTTTTCAAAACACGACAGATTTCAATTATTTTATATCAAAATTTAGAGGATGTGTATAAATAAGCCTTCATTATTTTCTTTTTTGTCAAAACGTTATCACATTTGTGTAATAGTCGTCTGAACATCGCGGTAAAAATGGGTTAGTTTTCGGGATTTTGAAACATCATATTTCTTTTACTAATTAAGTTGTCGAAAAAATCAAATAACACGGGCGCGTATTTCAAGGTGTGAAATTGGAGAAAAAAAAATATTGCTCTAAAAGCATTATCCACGAAGAAAACAGCAGAATACGTTCGTATGGAGAAAAAGTCACTAGAGTCCTCTCTTAACAAACAAAATCAGAGAGCAAACATACAGTACTGTTTTTTAAAGACAAATCAGTCGAAGGTGTTTTAAGAGAATGAGGAACGGGGTGTAAAGTGCTCATTCTCCATAGAGGAAGGAAGGATCCTCCGACCAGACGGAACGTGTCTGGTGGTCACTTGCTCGACTGCTGATATCGTATGCTAGTTGCACTGTGAACTCTGCATCCGAGAGACAGGATCTATGTGACGTCACTATGACGCGTCGTTCGCATGTGGAGTTTGTATACCGCCACAGTACAATGAATTATACAGGGTGTAGTAAGATGCGACTAAGGGAACTCTCACCAGGGATGCGGGCAGCAGCGCTTTTCCTGTGGAATATCAAACTAATGCGATCCCTAACCCACCTGCAAAGCGTGGGGATTATGGCAACACATGTCGTGGATAACGATATCATTTTAATAATAGTTGCTAATTTGATTTTCCCCACTACTACAAGTGGGGAAAATGCTGTTACGTTATTTTGTAATGGCGGCACGTGGAAAAAGTCGTTTTGGAATGTGGGCATTTTTGAACGGTGACTTCGCATTGAATCGCATACTAAGACACTTCTCCGGGGCGAAACTGTCGGATTGTCTATTTAAATTGTTATTGTCAGTTGTTATTTCCTTATCAGTTTTTACCTGCAAATGTAAAAAAACAAAGTAAAGATTGGAGGGTATATTTGCCCTTCGTAATTTAATTTAAAACTCCACCTACGATATGGACCCCTTACCACCACACTAAGATACCCGACGACCCTATCATATATCCTATGGTAATGACGTCGTCATATATTATAATTATAGTTGTTAAAATATTCAGTGTACTACTACTTCACAGTTTGATATACTGCAGTCATTTATCATTGGTCAAGGTTAGTGATCATTAATTCCAATAAATTGGGCATCGGTTATCAATATGCACCGTAGTGTATGTATATTGCGCAAATAAAAATATTTAAGTTTCAAGGTTTATTAAAAAACTAAATCTTTCAATATTTTTATGTAATATAGATAAACTAAGCCGAAGTTTTAACGAGTAATTAATTATATGCCTTACGGGCAATCACTTAGGTAATAAATTGGGTTTATAATGGGAATTCAAAATGATTTAGGTGAGGACATAACAGTCTTTTATAATACCTCAAGCCTAAAGATTAAACTCATAATTTCAGAGGCTCATTAGGTGCCTTAAATTCAAAGCTTTTAAGAATTCATAATTATAAATCCAAAGCCAATTTTGCCCTTAAGGATATTCTCGAGCCAAGAAATAATCCGTTTTAAATGGAGATAAATGTTTAAAGGAACCAGGTTAGAGTGACGGTAGATCAGATAAAACCTACATTTACAACTACCTTCAAAAGATTGATGATACGGTAATACCAGAATAGATAATTGTAAAGAAATAAATCCTAGGTAAGTGCTCAGTAAGTAAGAGGGAAGAAACCTGTAATATATTTCTGACGTTTCTATTTTTATACAAAGAAATGAAATATGATATCGTTTTCTGACTCTAAGGATAACCTTAGATTTATAACTAGATTTAACACAGCTAGGTAAATATGTATAACGATAATATGAATTAAGGTTACATATATTAACAGCCCAACTAGGTAGATCCGACTTCGAGAAAGAGGTGTCTCGTCGAATTCAGCTCGGCTGGGCAGCGTTCGGGAAGCTACGCTACATATTCTCGTCGTCCAAGATACCACAGTGACTCAAAACTAAAGTTTTTGACCAGTGTGTGTTACCAGTGATGACTTACGGAACTGAAACGTGGTCGCTCACAACGGGCCTCATACGAAGGCCCAGAGTCACACAAAGGGCTATGGAAAGAGCTATGCTCAAAGTTTTTCTGCGTGATCAAATCAAAAATGAGGAGATCCGCAGAAGAACCAAAGTCACCGACATAGCTCTTCGAGTCGCTAAACTTAAGTAGCAGTGGGCAGGCCACATTGCTCGTAGAACCGATGGCCGATGGGGCAGTAAGGTTCTGGAGTGGCGGCCTCGTACTGGAAGACGCAGCGTAGGGAGGCCCCCAACAAAGTGCACCGACGACCTGGTGAAGGTCGCGGGAAGCCGATGGAGGCGAGCAGCATAAGACCGATCATCGTGGCCTTGGTGGAGGCCTTTGTCCAGCAGTGGACATCTATAGGCTGAAGAAGAAGGAGAATATTCACCCGTTTCACCCGATGATATTTCGTTTCACATGATAGTTTAAAAGAAGACAAGAAGAAGATTTATAATGAATGGAAGAAAAAGGCAAAAAAGGCGGTAGCAGTTTCGAGGGCTAAGGCGCAGGAGAAGTTGTATGACTCACTGGACAGCCCTAGAGGCCAGAAGTAGCTCTACCGGATTACAAAAGCAAGAGAAAGGAGAACGAGAGATATAAGTAATATCAAATGTATGAAAGACGATGCTGGTAAGGTTCTGTCCAAGGATGACGATATAAAAGAGCGATGGAAGGTTTATTTTGAAAAACTAATGAACGAAGAGAATAAATGGAGTGGCGTGCTCAAAGAGGTACAAGAGAATATGGGTTTGGTAAGAGAAATTAGCATGGATGAAGTAAGAATAGCAGTTCAAGGTATGAAAAATGGAAAAGCTATGGGCCCAGATGATATACCAGTAGAAGCATGGAAGTGTTTAAAAGGAGATGGATGTATGTGGCTGACTTTATTCTTCAATAAGTTGTTGCATGAAGGAGGGATCCCACAAGAATGGTGCAATAGTTCATTAGTGCCCATCTTTAAGAATAAAGGTGATGTACAGGACTGTAAAAACTATCGAGGGATAAAGCTCATGTCACATAGTATGAAGGTATGGGAGAAAGTGATTGAGAAAAGATTGCGAGAGGAGAGTGAGATAACCCCAAACCAGTTTGGGTTTATGCCAGGTCGAGGAAAAATAGACGCCACTTTTGCACTCCGTCAAATGTGCGAGAAGTACAGACGTGCACACAAGAACTTGCACATGGTGTTCATTGATCTGGAGAAAGTGTATGATAGGGTACCTAGTGATGTGCCGTGGTGGGCCCTGAAAGAGAAAGTTTTGCCTGGGAAGTATGTAGAATTAATTCGTGCTATGTTCAGTCAATCTCGTACCTACGTCCGGTCGGCTGCTGGCAATACCGACGAGTTCAGTATGGCGGTAGGCTTGCACCAGGGATCGGCTTTAAGTCCGTACCTCTTCCTGTTGATTATGGACGCTCTTACGTCGGACATCCAGGAGGAGGCACTCTGGTGCATGCTGTTCGCCGATGACATTGTTCTCGTCGGTGAAGATGGACCTGAGATCCAGAGCAGATTGGAGAAATGGCAACAGAAGCTGGAGAGTGTGGCTTGAAAATCAGCAGAACCAAAACCGAATATATGTTCTGCGATTTCGGCGGTCTCTCCACTTCTGGAGCCATAGCGCTGGATGGCGCACTTCTCCCAATCTGCTCCGACTTTCGGTATCTCGGTTCACTCGTGCAAAGCGATAGCGAAATAGATCGGACGGTTAAGCACAGAATTAACACTGGGTGGATGAAATGGCGGCAGGTCACGGGAACAATCTGCGACTCCCGCATTCCCCTTAAACTAAAGGGGAAAATATATAAAACCATGATCCGACCTGCTGTCTTGTATGGATCAGAATGTTGGGCTACAAAAGGGATGAATGAAAGGCAATTGCATGCAGCCGAGATAAGAATGCTAAGAGGGATGTGTGGTGTTACACGAATGGATAGAATAAGAAATGAGTACATAAGAGGAAGTCTGAAAGTGGCACCGGTAACTGAAAAGTTGTGTGGAAATCGGTTGTCATGGTACGGGCATGTGTTACGGAGAAATGCGGAGAATGTCGTGAGGAGAGTTTTAATTATAAATGTTGATGGCTATAAGAGTAGGGGAAGACCAAAGAAACGATGGATGGAATGTGTGAAGGATGATATGGCTAAGAAGGGGGTGACTGCCGAGATATCTTCTGATAGGGATGTATGGAAGAAAAAGACATGTTGCGCCAACCCCAAATAAATCGGGATAAGGGCAGGAGAATGATGAGGACTATCGGGATATTATTCTTAACCTATGCATCAATGTGCCAAATTTCAACCAAACCCGTTCAGTACTTTTTGCGCCAAAAAAGAAGAAACATCCACATATTTTACACTCTTTATAACATTAAAACCACAACATAATTTAGTTACGGTAGACTTATCGTAAAATGTAAAGCGTTCCAAGTGTTGACAACCCCTGATCCTTTTAGGTTTTTAACATGATCACAGGTACTTTAGGTAAAAACTAAATACATAATTCATTTAATCCTCATAAATCCAAAAGATAGACTGATAAAGTGAGTTGATTTGGTTAGAACAGTTTGTATATACATAAGTTGTTTATAATCACTACAATGGTGAAGTTATAGAAAAAAATAAAAATAAAAAATTTTTGTTAATCTTAATTAATAGTCAACTAGCTTTCCGCCCACGGCTTCGTCCGCGTGGAATTCGGTTATATCGCGCTTTTTAGGTTTTACTCGGGAATATCAGATTTTTCCGGGATAAAAAGTACTCTACTTCTAACTTTACTCTGCAAAATTTCAAAGCAATCGGTTCAGTAGTTATAGCGTGAAAGCGGAACAAACAAACAAGCTCACTTTTCGATTTATAATATTAGTAAGGTTAAACTCTAAAGCTGCCATCAATAACCGCAAGTGCTTAACAACTTTTGGGCAAAAGGATAGTAGAATCCGATGTTTCATATAACTGCTAGACGTTTTATAAAACAGCACTGTTTTGTAAAACAGCTGAATAACGCTCCAGCGGGCTATTATTTATTATTTCAAATATTTTTAATGCTTTATATTCTTATTATAAGAAATATACATATAAAGAATGTATTTATTCTAAAATTAAATAATATCAAATAAGTCATTATAGTTAGTCGGATGATTAGCAAAACTCATATTGATAGTCGGCCTATCAATACAATTTATTTAGATTATATGCATGTAAAAATCTTCGTTTTATTTCAACATTTGGTTTTAAATATCGTATTGTCATACTTCGATGTGATAATACATAACAAAAAACACACTCTTTGTTAAGCAGATACAAAAGGATGCATTACCATCAGAGTCCCAATTACAATCTTTTCCCTCCATCTCTAGTTTTTTTTTTGTTACCTCATCGAAATAAAAGATTCAAATCTCTTGCGGCAGACCAAAGAAATAAGCGATAACGTTTAAAATCCAAAGCATCTGCTTGACAAGAGCTTTTGCGTGGAAATCCTTCTGTGAGGCGGTAACACTTCCCTTGGGGAAAATGTCGGGAGTTCGTTACGACGGCGGACGAACTTGATTACGAGATTAATACAGCGTAACTTTTTTTTTATAAAAAAAAATTGTTGGTGTACCGCTGAATAATCATTTTATTGTCACAAACAGAAATTGAAAGTTATTGATATTAATGTAAATTAAAATTTATTTTTGTGGTAATTTTTTCGGTACATTTTGTGATTTGTGTTTGGACACTTCTCTGTTAACTTAAATTATTGTCAAAATTTATGTTTTGTGAATAAATAAATATTATATTATACGAAAAAGGCCACAGTACTTGAGAAATATAATTCTTCCTTGAAAGCTGACAGTGCTTTTAAAATGTTAACTTTGCCTTGAAGAAAGTTCTTAAATATGTAAATAATCATTAAAAGACTAATATAGTTTGCTCAAGAAGATCCTTCAAGATAGAAGCTTGTAAAACTAAGCTTACATACTTTGATATTGTACTCTAATACCTTAATTTGATATACGAGGGGTTGTTAGCCTGACATTCTTTATGAAATCACACGATTTTGAGTTTCTTTTTCAACATGGTCTCCTCCGAGCTCAAAACACTTTTTCCATCGACCCGGTAAAGCTTCGATACTCGTTTTGAAAAAAATCTTCGTCTTATATAATCTAATATAATAAATCCTCCTCAAAATAAGCGTCCACGGCGGCTATGACCTCTTCATTCATTGTCGTCCGCCATGGCGCAGCGGTCAACACGCCTGCCTGCGATGTGGAGGCCCCGGGTTCAATCCCCGGCCAGGTCATGATGGACAACGATCTTTTCCTGATTGACCTGGATCTTGGATGTTTATCTATTATAAATATAGTATCGTTGAGCTAGTATCCCATAACACAAGTCTCGAACTTACTTGGGGCTACCTCAATCTGTGTGATTTGTCTGTATGTGTGTATATATTTATTTATTTATTATTTCTAAAAACATGTTTACCACCTAAACATTTTTCAGCTTTGCTAACAGATAAAAGTCGGTTGGTGTTAAATCCGGTGAATATGGGGGATGAGGTAACAATTCGAAGCCACATTGATGGATTTCTGCCATGGATTGCACAGAGGTATGAACGCGCGCATTATCCTGATGAAGCAAGACTTTTCTTCTCAATAAACCTGGACGTTTTTCTTTGATGTCTTCTCTCAAACGATGCAACAGGTTGCAATAGTAATCGGACTTTATTGTTTCATACTTTTTTAAATAATACACGAGAATTATACCTTTTGTGTCCCAAAAAACGGATGCCATGACTTTGCCCGCAGATAAAACCACCTTTGCCTTCTTTGGGGTGGGCGATCCTGCTCTTTTCCATTGTTTCAACTGTTCTTTTGTCTTGGGTGTATTGTGGTGAATCCAGATTTCATCCATGGTTATAAATCTTTGAACAAATTCTATTAGGACATAGCTTCATATAACTCTAAACAGTTGCCAGAAGTTGTGAGTTGGTTGCGTTTTTGTTCCACCGAAAACGCAACCCACTTTTCCGTAGGTAGTTTATAAGTTTGTGTTTTGTTTATAATTTTCGTTTGTTGTTAGCTATGGATATGTTCCGAAATAAATGATTTAATTTGATATGAAAGCAATCGCGGTACCCACCGCGCAGACACCTTAGAGAATCCAGGTTCAGTAGTAATTATATGATGTGTTCGCTTAGATGAGATGTCTACAGTCTGAGCTATGTCCTTGACAGTCAATCATCGGTCAGATAAAATTAAATCACAGCTACGGCTTCTTGAATGGTCTCACGACCACGTTTAAACTCAGCCACCCAGTTTTTAGCAGTAGCTTACAAAAGAGCGTACTCACCCACAGTTATAGACATGTCTTCATGTATAGCTTTTGGAGTTAAACCTTTCAAATTCAGGTATTTTATCAATGCACGATGTACACTTTTATCCATTTTCAAAAATAGCTCTGACTTGACTTACGGTATCACGTGTAAATGAACAATGAGTTCTTCTTCTTCCTCAGCCTATAGATGTCCACTGCTGGACAAAGGCCTCCCCCAAGGCTTTCCACGATGACCGGTCTTGTGCTGCCCGCATCCATCGGCTTCCCGCGACCTTCACCAGGTCATCGGTCCACCTTGTTGGGGGTCTCCCTACGCTGCGTCTTCCAGTACGTGGCCGCCACTCCAGAACCTTGCTGCCCCATCGGCCATCGGTTCTACGAGCAATGTGCCCTGCCCACTGCCACTTGAGTTTAGCGACTCGCAGAGCTATGTCGGTGACTTTGGTTCTTCTGCGGATCTCCTCATTTCTGATTCGATCACGCAGAGAAACTCCTAGCATAGCTCTTTCCATTGCCCTTTGTGTGACTCTGAGCCTTCGTATGAGGCCCATTGTGAGCGACCACGTTTCAGTTCCGTAAGTCATCACTGGCAACACACACTGGTCAAAGACTTTCGTCTTGAGACACTGTGGTATCTTGGACGACGAGAAGATGTAGCGTAGCTTCCCGAACGCTGCCCAACCGAGCTGGATTCGCCGAGACACCTCTTTCTCGAAGTTGGACCTACCTAGTTGGACTTTCTGTCCCAGGTATATATACTCGTCAACAACTTCGAGTGCAGAGCAACCAACTACAATTGGAGAGGGTGCGACATGAGAGTTCGACATGATCTTCGTCTTATCCATGTTCATTTTTAGACCCACTTGTTGGGAAGCTCTGCTGAGGTCATTGAGCATTTTGCCCAAGTCTTCCAGGGTCTCAGCCATGACCACGATATCATCTGCGAAACGGAGATTAGTGATGTACTCGCCGTTGATGTTGATGCCAAGTCCTTTCCAGTCCAGGAGCTTGAAGACATCTTCCAACGCAGCAGTGAACAATTTAGGAGATATGACATCTCCTTGTCTCACTCCACGCTGCAGTTGGATCGGTTTCGAGTCCTGATCCTGGAGACGGACTGACATGGTGGCGTTTTTGTACAAACACTTTATCACCTCAATGTATCGATGGTCAATTTGGCACCGCTGGAGAGACTGTAGCACCGCCCAAGTCTCAACCGAATCGAAGGCCTTCTCATAGTCCACAAACGCCAAGCATAGTGGTTTGTTATACTCCTCGGACTTCTGTATAACTTGCCGCAGCGTATGAATGTGGTCTATGGTGCTAAAGCCTTTTCGGAAGCCTGCTTGTTCGGGAGGCTGGAAGTCGTCAAACCTGCGAGCGAGACGATTCGTGATGACCCTAGAAAACAGCTTGTAGACATGGCTCAGGAGGGATATCGGTCTGTAGTTTTTCAGGAGGGTATTGTCACCTTTTTTGAAAAACAAAACCACCACGCTCCTGTGCCACGCCTTAGGCGTTTCGCCTTTAAGAATGACGGAATTAAATAGCTTCTGAAGCGCTTTAAGAACCGGTTTACCACCCGCTTTCAGAAGCTCAGCCGTAATTCCATCATCTCCAGCCGCCTTATCGTTCTTGAGCTGTTTCAGGGCCATACCAATCTCGTACAGGCTGACGTCCGGGATATCGTCGGTGTAGTGTCGGGTTAGTCTGGCTCTAGGATCATTAGCCAGGCTTACAACAGGTGCGTGTGTTGATGTGTATAACTCTCCGTAGAATTTCTCGATCTCACCCAAAAGCTCGGGCTTGGAAGTGACGATCCTACCATCCCCAGTCTTCAGCTTCGCAAGTAGACTCTGTCCAACAGACAATTCTCGTGCGAACACTTTGGAGCCTTTGTTCCGCTCGATAGCCTCTTTAATACAATTTGTATTAAATTGGCGTATATCGCGAGTCAGAGACTTTGAGATCTGTCTGTTAAGGCATCTGATGCGCGAAGCGTCATCAGGGGATTTTAAGATCACCTCCCGTCTTTCTTCCATTAGCCGGCGGGTGGGACCGGAGATCTTCTTCTGTCTTTTTGAACGGAGGGTTTTGTAGAACTTAGACCCTTCCGTTTGGAGAGTTTCCACAAACCTGTTGTTGTAGTCGTCCACATCTACGCATTCACCGAGGCATTCGAAGCGGTTTTGTAGTTCGATCTGAAAGCTCTCGGGGTTTTGGAGTTGTGTTGACGCTGGACGGAGCGTAGACTTCATAAGTCGAGAGCGTTCGAGCCTAATGTTGAGGTTCAAGATGCCTCTAACAATACGGTGATCACTCCCGGTTTTTACCGCATGGATCACGGAGACATCGTTGAACACTTGCCTTCTCGTTGACATTATGAAGTCTATCTCGTTTTTGGTCTGACCATCGGGGCTGAGCCAGGTCCACTTGCGGTGCAATGGTTTCCTGAAAAAAGAATTCATCGCAAAGAGTCCTTCCCTTTCCATGAAATCCATTAGCATCTGACCTCTGGGATTCCGATTTCCAACTCCAAATTGCCCCACTTTCGTCTCGTCCGCCTCTCGCATGCCCAGTTTTGCGTTAAAGTCCCCCATGACAACGGTGTAGTGGGTTTTGGAGGAATGTATGGCTCTACTGACGTCCTCATACATGGCCTCCACCTCATCGTCAGAGTGTTTAGACGTCGGGGCGTAGACCTGTATAACCTTTAACGAATATCGTTTTGTTATTTTCAGTACAAGGTACGCCACCCGAGTCGAAAGGCTCCCGACTTTAACCACGTTGTTCACGAGGGACTTGTGGACAATAAACCCGACACCACCCTGGGACAGCTGGTCGCCTTCCCGGAAATAGAGCAGGTTGCCAGACTTCAGGATTATCGAGTCCTCTCCCTCTCTTCGGACTTCAGATAACCCCACAATGTCCCAGCGCAACCGGCTCAGTTCTTCCTCCAGTTCGACAATCTTCTCATCGGTCCGTAGTGTGCGCGTGTTAAATGTTGCCAGGGCCAAAGGTCGTCGTTTGTGATGGTAGCCGGACCTCTGCCGGAGATTCTTAGCACCCCTTGCTCCGCCGTAACCGAGTCCGCTACCGTAGACTGGAATAGCGGAGCTGCCGGGGACTAGGGGCCTGGGCTGTATCGTGTGCATCATTGGGGGGGTTTGCCATAATCCCCACGCTTGGCAGGCGGGTTGGGGATCGCAGTGATTTGATATTACACAGGAGAAGCGCTGCTGCCCGCTTCCCTGGTGATTTCCCTTAGTCGCCTCTTACGACACCCACGGGAGGATATGGGTTGGTACAATTCTAGGCCCGGTACCACACGGGGTAAACAATGAGTTACTGTAAATAAACTTAACTGTGCATACTTGTTGCTAAATAATAAAACTACAAAATGAGGGTAGTTATAAAAAAAAACAACGACTTTAACCATGTTAGGCTAAGAACTTTTTAAATGACCTAGGCATTTATTTAATAGCGCTTCACCTGTGGTATATCAAATTACTGCGATCCCCATTCCGCCTGCCAAGAGTGGGGATTATGGCAAACCGCGCCAAAGCAATGAAAGCCTTGAGCGAGGCCTTTGTCCATCAGTGCACCTCTATAGGCTGAAGAAGAATAAAAAGATTTAATGTATGATTTAGCAATAATTACTCATCACTGTTTGAATGAAATACCGCCAAACAAGCACTCTTTTTAGTACCTAAATTATATTTTGATGTAATTAATCTGCTCAGCATTTTCCCAACCCTAGTAAGGCTGGATTCCAGTTAAACGGGACGCAGCGGGATACCAGTATTTCACATCGGAATTACTGTATGACAAATGAGGTCAGGGAAGTTGCTGTCCTATCACTGCTATCTTCCGGTACAATCCTCTTGATAGTGATCCTGCTGAAACCTTAATACGATTATCATCCTATTATAAATACGAAAGTTTATGAGATGTATAGATAGATATTTGTTACTCTTCCACGAAAAATCTACTCAAAGAATGTGGATGAAATTTGGTGCACAGATGGTTTATAATCAGGAATCTCTGCCTGGGAATAATCAATATTAAATAAAAATAATCCTTCGATTACCACGAGACAGGGGCCCGGGAGATACTACTACATTCGCTGCACCACTGTCTGGTATCAGCCCACCATCCCTAGAGGACGCCATCACCAAGTGCTCCCGATACTACGACCGCACAGCCTTCCACTAAAACGCACATACTGCATGTCCCCTCCTTGAGCCTTAGCGCTCGAGCGACAGCACGGCCCCAATTTCCTCGCCAAAAACTAAAAAAAACCTAGGAGATCATTGTGGCTTGCTAGCATTCAACAGCGTTAAGAACATATTACATAACGGAGAAAAGCTCGCGTCACTTTTATTTCTCGTAGACTTTTTTCAAAGCACACTTCAGTAAACGGCCTGAGGCCGAGTAGGCTAAGGGTACTCCAGGGAACTACAGTTCAGAAGTTGACTGCGTCAGATCAAATAGTGGCGAAAATATTTCGTTTTACAACCCATCTGTTGTCTGAAGTAAATCCCTATTGCCGGTGATGAGATGACGGTTTTTGTAATTCTTTGGTAGTGTGGTATGTGACTTGAGAATGGGCTTTATTCTCCTTTAACTAAAGATCAGGTTATATACTTTAAATAAAAATACTTTTATTGTGATTACAGCAACAGCACGCGTACGAAGGATATGGTAGCATTATCTATACAAAAATAAAACTCAAACTCATTTATTGCGAAAATGGCTAATTCAGATAATTAAAATTGATACATTATACAGTTTGGCATCTCCATAATCCACCTGAAGGCATGCAATTTTAATTGGCGTTTGACTCTACTTATTATACATTACTAATATTCATATAATTTTGATAAATTCATTCAAAATGAAATAAAAAAAATGGTCATTGAAATAGTTAATTTCAGGAAATATTGCCATGGCATAATTAATAACTAAAACAAATAAAGTCAACAAGTAAAGTACCTAATAGAATAATGTCATCTCTCATTATTAGATTGCATGTCATTTATAAATTCGTTTACACTGGCTTTTTCCACGATTTTTTTTTTAAGATTGTGTATAAATATATCAAAGCGTATGCTTTCTAATAATTGTTTTGGTAGGTTTGGTAATAATTGTTTGGTTAGGATTATATACGCGTGACGCCATACAGAGTACCTACACTATTTTTCATCAATGCACTTTTGTGTTGAGGACATTTAAAAAAGCACTATTTTAGCATTTGTTCTAACACCGGCAATAGAAATCCACGACCTTTTTTGACGAGGCGAAATGTCATTACTTCCGGATCGTAGTGGTGTCAACAACACAAGAGTGGAGACTCGCCGTACGATGGACCGGTTGTTTGATGACGGAAGGAAGATGGGGGAATTAAGTCAATTCCCTCGCAGACGCTCCAAAATGCATCCTATGGAACACCGACAGGCTGGCTACTTTACGTCTATGCTCCAGGCTTTGGAGATCGTTTTGAACCAAATGTGGGTAGCCAATTAGCCTCTCCGCTCTGATACGCTTCGCTCAGATCTCTAAAAGTTTCAACTGTCTGGAAATCACGAGTTATAAGATATGTACCTACAGTACAATCTGGTGACAGGCAGTAGGATAATTTTAGTAATAGGACCCTGTGGGACCCTTTTAGGGTACGAACCCTTAAAAACCAGAATATGGTTATGTAAATGCCAAAACAGCCTCCGCTCAGCATGTTAGATAACAACACAAGTTGTACTACAAGAGTCGATTCTATAAAAAATTAACCGTGAAAAGGTTTTTTTTTTAAATTAAGAGCCTATTCACTTTAGCCTTGAAGAGACTTGAATTGTAGTCAGACGGAAGAACCACCGCTGGCAAACTGTTCCAGTCCCTTAATATACGCGGTATAAAAGACAAGGTGAAATGCTACGTCCGGATCGTATTGGTGTCAACAACCTAAGGATGGATACACACCGTCCGACGGGCCGTCCGATGCTGAAACTGAGACGGACGAATTAAGTCATGCAATTCCTGCACATACTCACCAAAATGCATCCTATAGAACACTGACAGACTGGCTACTCTTCGCTGGTGCTCCAGGCTTTGGAGACCGTTTTGAGCTAAATCTGGGTAGTCAATTAGCCTCTTCGCACGCCTTTCCACTAAATCCAAAGTATCCAGGTGGCATTTTGCAGCACCAGCCCAAATGTAGCTACAGTAGGTACTCCACACACGAACGGACATGTGCTTTGTATAACATTAGAAGCTGGTATGAAGTACCGCCGGACCTTTGCAATAACGCCAAATTAGGCAAGAGATCGTTTGAACCAAATCCAAGTCGCCAATTACTTCGCACGCCTCTCCATCGAATCCAAAGTTGCCAAGTCGCATTTCGCAGCAACAACTCAAATGTGGCTGCAGTACTCCACACATGAGTGAGGTATAGTGAGCTTGAAATGAGCTATCAAACTATTGACAGCTCATTCCAAGCCCAATTCTAGTCAATCAAAAGCTTTACTTGCGATGACAGCTTACTTTACGCTCACTTTTCTTCGATTTTACAGAGAGATGGTTGCAGATTTGAACTGTTGAGGATTTTTAATTAAAGCACTGAAACTAACACCTACTTCTCATGGATTTTAGAAAAAACTAAACATCACTACTAATGATATGATCGATAAATATCCGCGTTATGCTTTCAAAGAAAGAAATTCATTCAGAAAGAGATTAATTTTGGTGAGTGTGCGAGGGAATTGCATGATTTAGTTCCCCCATCTCCGTTCCTTCATTGGACAACCTGTCGTACGGCCAGTTTCCAACTTTACATTGTTAACACCACTACGATCGATCGATCGATCGTACATCAAGGGACTGGAACAATTTGCCAGCGGCGGTGTTTCCGCCGGACTACAATTTGAGTGTCTTCAAAGCTAGAGTGAATAGGCTCTTAATAAACTAGCGTGATTTACCATCATCGATTGCGTCACTGCTTACCATCAGGCAGGATTGCGGTCAAGCGCTAGTTTATAAATTATAAAAAAAAGAAGAAAAAAGGAAAGAATATTTATTGTGACTCGTACATAATTATAGGAAAGTCTTAAAACTAAACTGTCTCTTAACTACCTACTAGCTACCTTGCTTG